>VACF01002127.1:0-108857 GCA_006891605.1 Pleurozium schreberi | reverse complement strand
CCTAAACCCTATATCCTATACCCTATACCCTATACCCTAAACCCTAAACCCTATACCCTATATCCTATACCCTATACCCTATCCCTTCAACAACCTTATACTCTATGACTCCCTGGAATTTTATACTTTAAAGAGCACCAAACTAAAATGAAGTATCGCCACTTTGGCACTTCCTGTGGAATTAAAAAAATGGACAGTGCTTCATAACTTCAGATGAGCTAGACTGGAAAACACAATAAATGAAGAGCAGGCGAAGGAGGCTAACTATTAAATCCAGGAATGACCTCGCTGGCGTCTTCCTCGACGGGTTGGGATGCCCTGACGGTTCCTTCAACGTTCCAATTGACGGCTTCCCCGACGGCCTCTCGGACGCTCGACGGTCCCGTCGAGGAACCGGGCGTCCCCTAGACGGTCCGGGTCGTCAACGACGCGGGTGTCCCCTCGACGGCCTCCGAGACCCCGACGGCCCGATCGCCGTCCCGGGCGTCCCCTCGACGGCCATGTTGACATACGGGACGTCCCCTCGACGACCTCGGAGTCCGCGACGGCCTCGGAGCCCCCGACGGTCCCGTCGACAGCTCGGGCGTCCCATCGACGGCCTGTCAGGTGCTATATATGCCTGGATGCGTGGATTAGTTTGCACGCGTCTCTCTTGCTTTGACGGTGCTCTCTTGCCCTGGATTGGTTTTTCAGTCCTTGCTTGGGAGCGCGAGTGCTTGCGAGGAGGCTTGGCTGAGGAAGGGGGGGGAGTTTTCACATTTGTGATCAAGAAACCCTAATTCTTTCCTTGGTTTGTTTATCACTCTTATTTTTTCAATGGATGTCCGTGGTACTTCGAAGCGGAAGGTTGATGCTTGGTTCAACGACGTGGGAGACCCTGCTGGTGAACCGTCTTTAGAATCTACGGAATGCGTATTGGAGGCAGTGGCTGCAGAAGGGGTTGGCGGTGTGGAGGCAGGAGAGTCTTCTGGGGTCAAGAAAAAAAAGAGCAGGAGGAGGCACAAAGCTGCGAATCCCGAGAATTGGCCAAGTAAGGCTGTGACCAAAAACTTACATGAAGTGGCATTGGAGTTTATGGAGCAATATTCGATCTCCCAACTCAATACAACTTACATTGCAAAGGGGTGCAAGGGGTGGAGACAATAAAAAACAAATTCCACCACATGTTTTGGACGGCAATGAGCGGGGACGAGTGGCTTGAAGAACGCACGAAGGAAGATTTCGATTGTTGGCTTGAGCATCAAGTGCAAACCTGTGTCTACAACCTCGCCCAAGTTGCCGAAACCATAAAAGGTTTTCAAAGGAGTGTGGGGCCCCGTTCAAATGCAATGCACTTGTTGCATAAAAAGATCTATTGGTGGCACGACGCAGTACGGGGGTTGTCGTCAAGCAATATCCGAGCAGCCTCGTGGTTTCAACAAAGCCAAAATTTGGCTTTAGGCCATGGGGCATCAGGAGGAGTGGTTTTCATTGAAAGAGGAGTGGTGGTGGTTCCTTTGACGGGCCTTAGTCTTCAAGGGGGGAACGGGAGGGTGCGTAAAGTGTGCCTCCAAAACTCGCGGCACATTCCCGAGACTCCACAAAGGCGGGGTGCCTCACCACATTGAATGGTATATTTGCCTCATAGAAAAACTTAGCCCATTTCTTGTCTAGTCTTTGCTTACTAGATGTGTCCATCCCTTCTTGTACGGATAATTGCCTCATTGATCGACTTTGGTTCGAAGAAAGGCCAGGCGCCTCTGATGATCGAACTTGGGAACTGTGGCCCACAGTATTTCCTCCGCCTTCACTAACTGAGGCTGAAGCAGTGGGCGGTTGTTGACCATGTACCACCCCTGCTGGAACCGTTGACGGTGATGTCACTTCCACACCACGTTCTTCTTCGTCCGCGTCAACCGTAGGAACATTTCCCCCACAATTCCTAAACATAGCTTTCACAGCTAGGCTAGCTTTGTTGCACCTTCTCACTCCAGCGAGGCTATCATCAAGTCTATAACCCAAATGGAAAAGCAAGCAATCCCGTCGGTAACTAATCTTTGTCTGGCAAAACTTGCATTGAACCTTATTATCCGGTAGTAGCGCGTACCAGGGTTCCCATTGCGTCCTCCCTCCTCCCATTGTTTCGGCTGGTTCTTTTTAACTAGACCCTGCACAAAAAAACAAGTTAGTATTCTGTTTGGATGTGATGTGGAAAATAACACTTATTGCTTTCACAACAAGTGCTCCTCCCACACACACACTCTTCTTGGACTTCACTCTAGTGCAATGGCTGTATGCCATCCAGGTCATAAGAGCAAAGATCAACAAGGAAAGGTGATCCTAAAGTTAGACGGCAGTCCCTATATTGTGTACAGGCCGTCGCCGCCCCGCAAACAGCAACGAACGGGAGGCCGTCCAGGCGACGGCCACGTCCAGGCGACGTCCCGTCGACGGCCAACCGTCCAGACGCCGTCCAGGCCGTCCAGCCGACGTGGACAGTCTGCGGACTTAGTGGCCGTCCACGGTCGACGGTCAGTCAACTGTGCGCCGTCGACAACCCGCGGACGCATTGCCCGTCCACAAGACGGTCGGGCCGTCCAGTCAACGGAATGGCCATCCGCGCGCCGTGCGCAGTCGATGGACTTCATCCACGCCGTCGACGACGCCGTCGGCATTTGGGACGGTCTCCGACGCATCATGACATCCGGACGGGAAAAGCCAACGTCACGTTCGGATAGAATTCCCTGAATGTTATATAAAAGGTTTTCACAAAGTGAACTCAAATTCTAATGTTTGGTATACTTGTTCTCAAACCTAGTAAGTACATAATACCAAGAGATATAAATTGGATTCTAATCCTCTAATTTCATTGGATTTTAAAGTTGAGACATCTCCCTTGAGTGTGGACATGTAGTGAAAAAACCATTTTTTTCTTTGAGTTAGTAGATCTCTCAAATGGTAAGAAATCTGAGTTAAAAATGTTGCTTGTGTTTAACATGGAGATGAAATGAATATCTTTTGAATACAATTGTCATTGTCTTTATATTTTTTTCAATGAAAATTTTGAAACAATAGTGACCATTTTTGCATTTGGGAGATTCAAAATGCAAAACATTTTTGAAAGGTTAACAAACTATTTTGACAAATAAAAAATACAAAAGAAATATAATTAATCATAACCACAATCATGAAATTATATCAACTGATAAATAGTTTGAAAATTAGTGATACATTTCATTTTTATACATGCCCACTACTTTTCTTTTTGTTTAACCCCTATAATAAGCGCTTGAACAACCATTTTATATTTGCTACCTAACTTTGGACAACATTTTCAAGTTGGAAAAAACTTTGTTTTAATTTTTTTTCCAAACAAGATTGAGTTGTCTTTCAATATTTATATTCAAAACTAAGATTCCTATGGTTAACCAGAAGTTGTAAGGAAAATAGCACAATTGAAAGTATTTAGAATTTGCCTATGTGTTGAAAATTTTATTATATGTAGAAAATGTTGATGTTCAAATTACTATTAGATCTTCTAAATTTTTCACAAATGACTAGAAATTTTCACAATTTTCACAATTTCCACAATTTTCACCAATCAAAAAAATTTGAATGCTAATGAAATTATATTTTTGGTGAGTTTTTGAAGTTATATCTTCATAATCCGTTTGAAGGGAATCTAAAAATATTTTGTAAATTTTGACTGTACAAATACTTCCTACTTAATGTACTCACATTATTTCCTTTGATGCAAACTTCTAAAAGTTATAGAAATTATATTTTATAGCCCATTAAAGTGCCCTATGTAGTTGCCACAATATAAATATATAATAAAATAGAAATTTAAATATTTTTCTAATTTCTTAATTCATAAAAGACTTTCAAATTCAATAACTTTTCCGCCGTAGGTCCAAATGCCACAAAAGAGAGCCCATGCCCCCCTCTTTGCAGAGAGTTTTCTGACGATGCTAAGAACGTAACTAGGGGACACACCATCTAGGAGACTTCATTCTAAAAAACAAAACAAAATAAATAAACAACCTAACTTGAGGTATGGACTAGAGTGCCATGTGCCATTGCCAATTTTCCATAGCAATAAATGTAAGTAAAAGTAATTTTCTAATTTTTAATTCATAAAAGATTTGAAATTCAATACTTTCACATTGTAGGCCTCAATGCTATGAAACAAAGCCTGTGTACCCATCCTTGCATAGAGCTTGCCGATGGTATGAAGAACATGATTCCATGATGCACGGTCTAGGAGACCTCAATGTAACAAATAAACAAACAAACAACCTTAGTTAAGGTATGGACTAGTGTGTCCTATGCCATTACCACAACCTATTTATAAAAATAAAAATAAAATTCTAACTTTCTAATTTTTTAGTTAAAAAATAATTTAAAAATCCATCACTTTCACATTGTAGGTTTAAACGCCATGAAACAAAGCCCATGCACCATTCCTTATAGATARTTTTTCAACAATACCAATAATGCGATCAAGAGACATAGTTCCAAAGATCTCATTTTATTGGGAAAAAAACTAAAAACTAAAAAGCTTCACCTAACCCTTCACTACTTAAAGGGACAAAATTTGTCCTCTTTTCAGTGTATTATGAGATATCCAGGTGGTGAGGGATAAAGAAGATACCCCATTTCTGACCAGCATCCCATTTCCGTTCGATAGGGTGCTCTATTTATGATCAGCTCAAGTATAGGTGACAACTCATGTTTTGGTAGCCCCGTAGGAGCAACAACAATGTCTAGAAGGTGTGCATTGAAAGCATACAATGATCACAATGTGTACATTGAAAGCCTTGTATTGATTTTGTAACCATTCTATTGTTGGAAATAGATTTGCCTACTAATCGAGAATAGAACAAATAGAATTTTCATGAAATAAATTCATGATAATTTTGTTTTTGAGGGAATTTTTTTTTTAAATTATAAAATCCATCTGAAATCTATTTCTCTATACTAAAAGAAAATTTCCTAAACTTTTCGCATGCCGCTAATTGGCTGAATTGCTTAAGTGGTAGGAAATAGGTGATCATCATGATAAAGGTATGGATTTGTGTTCTGTACAACCCCCTTGGACTTTTATTTAGGGGTTAGGAAATTTAAACATTTGTTGAAAGTCTTCCAAGGTCCACATAGACACTCAATTGTGATCGAAGGTAGCAACACCCAAGTCTAACACTAGTTGTTTTGTGACACCTAAAAAATGACCTAAATCCAACCGCAAGTGGACCCAAATCCAAGCACAAGTGGACCCAAATCCAAGCACAAGTGGACCCAAAGTAGACAAGTGGGGTTCCAAAAAGTTGTCACTCTTCTAAGAAATGGCCAATCACCCCCGTGTGATCCAAGCTTAGAGTGTGTTGGTTTTGGGTGTTTCCGTGCCCACTTTGGTCTTAGTTTAGCATCCATAGTAGGTGCATCTACTGAGTTGTTTTCAAATATTAGTATTATATTCATACAACAAACCAATTTTGTTGATTTCCTGAACCATTTCCTAGCAAGCACAGATCATATTATTTTGTAGCTGCCCTCAAGATCTGCAAATTTAAAACAAGTGTCACATGTCCAAGTGACCAACGTAGGTAGGTGCTTCTACCTTAATCATCAAGTCCAAGTGTCAAACGTTCCAATCGAACACAAGAAAACTTATACTTTATAACTTAAGATAACTCTGCCTACGACAGGCAAAATGCTAGCGAGCCCATCACAAGCAAAATTATTCTTATACTACCTATGTACATTCTACGACTCAGTATGAGTACTTGATAGCATCTTTCTACATTGTAATGTCCCATACAGTAATGCATTTCTATTCTGAATTTTTTTCACATTTCTAAAGCATAATATAGATTTCTCATGAATTTTCTTCAGTGCTCCTTCAAAGTTCATGGTAAAGTTCAAAAAAAATCTAAAGATCTTATGAAATTTTTCTACTTATTGGATTCCACCCTTTGAAAAATATATTAAGAAATTTCACTCACAATTATAACCCTTAAAAGACAGATTGGTGACCGTGAAAATCATCCGTTTTGGAACAATGAGAATCATTGTTTTAAGAAAATAAAATTCAAAAGCACTCATTGAAAGTCAAGCTACTCATAACATTTTTAATAAGGCAGATCCCGTCTCCCTTGGAGGAGGGAAAATTCCTCCCTTGATACCTGGGACGAAGCTTTGTTTAACCCCCAAAGGGCCAAAGAAACTACTTTGGGCTTTTTGAGAACTTGGGCAAGTTCTACTAACTTCATTATTTGGAATTTTTGCATGAATTTTTGAGGATGGATGCTACTCACCATAATCTACGTGTGAAGCTTTAATTCATGTCATTCCGATAAATATTGCAAAAGTTAGAAGTTTTTTTTCACCTTCAATTTCAAACCGGGCACCAATAAATATTTTCTAAAAATACCAAAACCATTAGATGTTTTTTGGACCATTTAGAAGACTGCAAGTTCCCAGACTGTGGGAACACATTGGGAACTCTAGGAACTCTACCACGTAGGCATTCTGACGTGGCACAGAGACTGCCACGTCAGATAATACTAATTAAATAATTAAATAATTAAATAATCAAATAAATATTTTTTTAAAAATTGATTCTTTTTTTTAAATCACTTTTCAGTTTCTTTATACTTTCTAAGATTTCTGAAACTTTTTTTTTTTTTGAATTCAAAATTTCAGACCAGCAGTCACAAGTTCCCTGCGCAAGGAACAAAGGTAGAAAAAAACTATGAAGCCGTCTTTTGCTCTCAATTTCGAAAATTTACAAAAGAAATGAATGTAAAGAGTAGTAATTGTTTACTAGGATATTTTCATGGTTGGGATTAAAAATTATCAAATTCTTCCAAAAGTTATTAGCATATTGGTTTTATCTTTCATTCATCAACACCTTCCACTTCACAATTTTTTTAGAAATGAATATGAAAGTTTTTTTAGTTGAATTTTTTTTCATATGTTCTCAATCAATTTTACAACAAAATGCACAAGTCACAGGATATACTTGTCTTTTTCTAAAAATGTTGAAAGACAAAACTTTACCTTTTGGAAGGGTAGAAAAAGTCTACATCTTGAAGTTTAGGCACATTGAACTTGCAATCGGAGAAGATATTTATCCTAAAATTTTGGTATATTGAACTTGAGCAAGTTAACTAAAGGATCCTACGGTTGAATTTATTGAAATATTCATATTGGCAAAAATATTGACCTTGCTTTGGAGATGAGTATCTTGAAGCAGTTTCGGGCCTCTAAACACGATGGTCCTTTAGGGGTTAAATTGAAAAGATATTATTGGCACATTATTAACAAGAGGGAAGCCAACTATTAGCTTGATTCCCAAAGTTAACAAAGCAAAAAATGAGGACAAATTGCTACTTGGCAATTTCACATTAGCTACTCCAACTAGCTACCACATGTGCTGACGTTGGGTTCTTCGCGTTTAGGGAGGGAGCAAAAAAAAACCCAGCATTGGTGAACAATGTTATGCTATAGAAGTTCTCCACTTTTCACGCAAAATTTTGAGGATGAATAGTCACATTTTTGTCTTACACAAAAGAATCCCTTGTCATTCATCCAAATGTCCGCGGCATCATTCATGGGTTGAATTGAGTCAGAATGGAGACATAAGCTAGAGGATTTAGAGGTTTGCCACTTTGCCACTTTGCCTTGACAGTCATGGATTACATATAGAATCCTTCCGGGCAATGAACGGCGCAATTCCCGGCAGTGGTTTACGTCCTTTCACAGCGTTCAGTTACGAATGACGGACGGACGGGAAGAAATTTCCAACGACAGAACGAACGAAGTCACCGAGGAGAGCACTCCGAATGCCGACAGAAAGAGAATGCCATTTGCGAGCAGCAGTCGCAGTATTATTCATCCAACCAGCCATCCAGCCATTTATTCATTCATTCCGTGGGGTGGGGGGGCACCGGCAGGAAAAGCCGGGCAAAGGAGCGGCAGCACTGCTTCSCTGCACATGCGGATCCAATTAGAGGCATGCCTGCCCTCCACCGCCGCCAGCCCTGACTACGTTTCCGCCGCAGAACACGCGGACTGTCAAGGCTGTTTAGGCCCCTCCAAAACCTTCGCTAAATTGGAAAGGCCATATTGCAAGCCCCACGGGCTTTTTGAAAGTCAAAACCGCTAAATATTCATATACGATACAGTACTGTAGTTCTTGATTTTAAATATTTGTAAGCTTAACCCTTGCAGGACAAGGCGGATATTTTTTTGTCCTTTGGACGACAAAAAATTCATCTGGTGAGTGGATACTCACCAATTTTCATCCATTTCTTTTTTGTGAAAGTGACCACACGTATGTCAATCATCATAGGAGGTCAAATTTAGTGTCTTTAATTGCTTCCATATTTTTAGGTAGCCCTAATTTTAAGAAGATAGTAAAGATTTTCACATGAAAGTGTTTTGTGCCACGCTTCCCTTCTCACAATTTTTGAATGGGTAGCATGAGGTATTGGTTTGCACAATTTTTCCAAAGCTGAACATGTGCATGAATAGTGTTTTTCCCCTTCGGTCAAGCACTACATATTGCACCTCACCTTTCCCCACAGTGATAGATCCGTCCTTAAAGGGTTAATCAAGAAAATATAGTTCTAATGATCTACTTTTTACTCCATTTTAATTTTCTTCAAAATCGTTACAACTATAATATTTGTGACACTTTGAAGATTATAGCATCTTGAAAGCTCAAAAATATATCACTTTTGATCAAATGTTTTTAGTATGAACTCTAGGAGTTAATCAATTATTCCATGATGTTTGTCACTATCATTTCCATTTTTCATAAAGAAAATCAATCTATTTTAAGCATTTTGTAATTCCTATGGTTTTCACAAAGAGTTTTTTTTTTAAATCATATAAAATTCAATAATTTGATATTTTTGATTATGAATTAGAGATTAGATTTTGTACATATATTGTTACATGTGAAAATCATAGTAATTACAGAAACATGTGTTGTAAAATACAAGTTCTATAATTTTTTTGAAGTTTGCATTAAAGAAGATTTTGTTAAGCACAAAAGTAGAATGTGTTGTATGATCAAAATTACAAAACTATTTTTAGATTCTCTTCAGATGAATTTTGATGAGGATATAACTTCAAGTAGTAAAATTTTCAACACTAAGCAAATTCTAAATACTATTTGCTATTTTTCTTATAACTATTGTTTGAYCGTAGCAATCTTGGTTTTGAATGTAAATATTGAAAACAATACAATCTTATTTAAAAATTTAAAAAAATTTTAAAAAAAATTTCTTGCTCGAAGTTGAGTAGCAACAATAAAACAATCACTTGAGTANGTAAACACTTATCCATTGTATTCATAAAATGTCACACTAAATTTTCAAAGTAGAATTGTTTTATGACAATATAGATTGAAATATTTTTGAAATGCTCATGTTTTGTACTAATTCTCTTCCATGATTAATGAATTTGTAGTGCCACTAGTTTTCTAGGTGACATAGGTTTATCACATTTGCGGCAAATGAATATACTCTAACTTCTCTTATTTATGAGTGTTACACTATTTTTTCTTGAAGTTATACCATTTTAAGTTAGTGTTGGAAATAATACTACATAAAAATTGTTTAGCAATGAAGCTTGGGATCACACAATCAATTATGATTGACATACCCTTTGTCTAGAATACATGCCCATTTCAAAGCTTTTCAAGATATGCAAGGTTGCAACAATGATCCAAATTGGGAATGCYATGTGTCATTCGTCCRCCTCAACGTAAATACAAACWTTTTCATTACCTTGCCTGCTCCTTCTRTGCAAAAATTACCATCTTGTGTCCAAAATTGGACTTCCTAGACCTTTACGGGTGAATTTGGCGATGCAAATAACAACACTGAACGGAAATTGTATGATAAAAAGGTAGATTTCCATATGTTCAACGGGGATACATAACAGAACYGCAAGGAACTGAGGTGAAATGTCGGGAATAGGCAGTCCGAGTGACTCGTCAAAATGGGGCAACGCATCTGAAGTCGAAATGGAGCAGCAGCAGCAGGGCCGGGGTGGGTGAGGGGTGGCGACTGGGGACGACTGACAGGGAGCGCGATTGGCCAAGATACGGCAGATCCGAAGGTGTCGTGCCAACGACAGAAAGAAGGACYGAAGCTGAATTCGCTCTTGGGAGTGGCGACTGGGGACGGACAGAATATGAAGGTGGCAATGATAGTTCCTGGGAATACGGCCGACGCAGGCGGGGCAGGCAACGGGTGACGCCCAGTGAATCTCCGCTGCGGGCTGCCTGCGACCCCACCAGGCCACAGGGCCGGGCAGYGCTGCTCAGCTGCGACCCAAACCCCACCAGGCCCACGGAAATTCGAATTATTAACTTATGCTTGCTAGTGAGGATTTCCAACCGGTCTTCTTCCTTTCTTTTCTGTCCTTGTTCTGTTCACGGGTGACGGGCTCGTGGCGATGCAAGAAAGCTACAGTACGTTAGGCGTTCAAGGGCTCTCCTTGGCTGGCTGGCTGGTCGTCCTGCAGAGACTGAAGAATCGTCCTGGCTGGCTGGGGGCAAGGTGGTGGTCATAAAAGGATCATTCCACACCCGTCCCCCTCCAGATTCACTCGCGGCTCCTCCCTGGCTGGGATCTGCATGTGTGTTTGCCATGCTCAAGCCCGAGCCTGCGCTGCTGCTTGCCGTCGCGTGATCGCATCGCAGCCTGAGTGCCTGGACATACATGCTTGCCACCTCTGCAGCAGCAGCAGCAACAGCAGCCGCCGCCCAGCCCCAGCTCACTTATTAGTACCAGCGCTCCATCACGAGAATCTCCCCGCCTCTGCATGTAATTTGTGGCGCCCAAGCTCTCGGCCTGCCGCTTTATACTCTCACCACTGCTTCTTCCCTTTGCTGCTAATTGAGCTTTAGGTGGACGACGGGCGAGGCGAATTGCGACGAGATCGAGGGGTGTGGGTGGTGGTGAAGGACTGTTAAGCAGGACTGGGGGGCGTGAGTTTGGAGGATCCGTTGGAGGGTCCTGGACGAGTTGCTCAGGGAGCGGGGAATTGGCAGGGCCTTCAAACCGGTAATGAAGAAGGGGAGTTTCGCTGGCTATTACGTTGCCGTTATTCTTGTCACGACACTTCTCCTGCACAAGACGGGCTCGGTCACGGCGTTTCTTGCCGACGCGGCGCCTCAACCTTTCGCTTCGGGTAACTGTGCTGACCTCGACTCCTTCACCTGCTGTTGCCGCGTTTCGTTGCAGAAAGTGCATGCAGCATGAAATTTGTTCTCATGGCGGTGGTGGTGGGAATCTGGGTGTGTGATTCAGAAGTACGAACCTTCATCTGTTTGGGGTTACGTGGAGGTACTTGCTGGACTTTKWCAATCTCTTTTATCTCAGGGTAGCCACTTCTTCATACAGAGGTTCTGATTGCGAACTGGTTATCTTGCGATACTGTACAAGAAGAGAGTACATCCATGTCCCTTTTTTAAAACCAAGCTGATGAACGTTTTCCTTATCTGGTGTGTGGTACAGTTACACATTGAACAGGGACCTGTGCTTGAATCCCACGGACTACCCTTGGGAGTTGTCGAAGGCATAGCCGGCCAAACTCGTTTGACGGTAAGCCTGGTTTAACGGTCAATTCAACTGTAATCGAGTTTGATGCTTTTGCAGGCTAATTGTGGATTTTAGTTTCAGATGGGAGAAGATGCTTACTACTGTGGGAGCTGAAATGAAAGGTAGAGAGCTCATGTATTGCTCTTGATTTTGTTCAGGTGAAAGTGCGAGGGTCGCAGGGCCATGCTGGCACAGTTCCAATGACCATGCGGAAGGACCCCATGATTGCGGCTGCACAGTCTATTGTCGCCATCGAGAACATCTGTACGCACCCGGAGAAGGGTGTCGGAGGTAGCCGTGGTGCATCTCACATGTCTTCTGCTGTCAACTATGCAGGCGCAATTGTATGTACAGTCGGGGAGATCCGCTCGTGGCCGGGTGCTAGCAATGTCATTCCCGGAGAGGTACGCACTCAGATTCCTCGTTGTCTGATTCAGGGGTGCACAGCTTTCGATTTGGAACTCATACATGTGAAGGGGTGTTGGGTATACTCTAATGAAATGATTGCATTCAAAAGCAACGGATGTGAAAGCATTCTGCCAAATTCATGTGGTGTTGATCATGGTTTCCTGTTGACGAAATCAGGTGATGTTTACCATCGACGTACGAKCGAAGGATGACACGGATCGAGAGAARAATGTGTTGCGTATCGAGAAAGAAATTCAAAAAATCTGCAGGAAACGTGGTCTGGCATGCAGTGCCGAGAGAAAGGTATGGCATTCATGTCACTACTTCCTGCGAGCTGAATTATCTGTAGTGATTGGTGCTCTCCTGTTCTGTAACAAAAGGTACAGTCAGGATGTTTCTCAAAGCCTCTGCACGGAAATTATTTGAAGCGATGTTCATGCAAGCATCAGTTCCATAGAATTTGTGCTATCATTTATCATTTGTATGATTCTTACACCATCCCTGGATATTTGCAGCATGAAGCAAATGCTGTAGCTTGTGCCCCCAAATTGAACGACATGCTGAACTCAGCTGCCGTCTCGGCGATGAGAGAATTACCTCCATTCCGTAACAACATCTCCACCCTAGAAGGTGGTGGAATGATGGCTCCGACACTAGTTAGTGGTGCTGGTCATGACGCCATGGCTATGTCTCTCCTCACGCAGGTTAGAATCCTATCTCTCCCGTGCACATGTGCAATGTACGGTTCCTCGAGTCCAGTTAAAAAAAAAGTATCACTCCATACATTAGTGTATTTACWTCACATTCGTGTTTCCGTGTTGGTTTGAAGACGCTTGCAGTTTCTTCGACAATGTGAARCCCCTATTCGAGCAGTGGTTTTGACATGTGAATGTGCAGGTGGGCATGCTCTTTTTGAGGTGTACAGGTGGCGTCAGCCACTCGCCCGCGGAGCACGTTCTGGCCGATGACATTTGGGCTGGCAGCCTCGCCCTCCTCCGCTTCATGGAAGGCGTTTTGGCAGACCTTTCCTCTCGATCGGCTTGACGGATTGATCCCTTCACCGATGCTGTGAGACATGAACATTCATACCGCATGAGTCGAGCCAATTGTAAATACTCCCATCTCTAGTATGTAGCATGTAAATACATTTATGTTGGCCGGGGGTGATGAAGTAGACATCTTCCTAGACGGAACCCATTGTAGAGTTAGGCTCCCTCTGACTCGACAGAGCAATCCTCAGTAGTTCTTGTAGGATGCATCTTGGTTACTTCTTGTAACTGACCTCTCCAGACACTTCTTATAACTTATCCGTCTCTTCGTCCCACATCCGTTTTCGCAGGATGCGTAGAGTTCATAGTTCGGATTCGCACCTCCCAAGTAGTGTAGCCACCTTCTTGATACTTTGATTTGTAATATTTGCCACAATTGTGGCATATTCCAAAATCAATTATTCGTTGAGTTCATTCAACCAAGTCTGTGGTGCAAAGGTTTCATTTGTTATAATGCAATTGGTAAACTGTTTCTCCCTGCAGCTTTCATTTCAACTCTTGTTGGTCCTTACATATTTTTGTGGCAAGCACCGTCTCGTTTGTTGGCTCTTTGACAGAAGCTACATTTTAGGAAGTTTGAGGACGACAGTATCTTACTTGAAAAACGAGTGCTTCAAGACATGGGCAGAGCCTCCGTCTCAGTCGTACGGTTGTGGAGCTGTTTTGATTAATTAAACTGGTTAGTTTCAATAATGAGAACTGGGAAGAACATCCTTGGTAAGGAATTACTTGCACGACGGAAGCTTCTGTTGATCCGAATGCAAATATCAAAGTCTCGGTCGTACTCTTATCCGGACAGTATTGTCTTTTGCAGGCCGTTCAGTGCCTTGGAAACTCTGAAAGAACTATCGTAGCCAAAATCCCTGATGAAATGCGTATAATCGAAAGTAGTTGCTTGACAAAGCATGCTATGGGCGTGTGTCTATTGTCTTCATAGAAGGCGTGTAGTGTACCATCAAACCAGACACTTTCCTTTTAACCCTTGACCTTTTAACCCTTGAACGTTGCTGTGGATGTTTTGTGGCTGATGAATGACAAGGAATCAAACCGTGTAGGACAGAACTGCAACTTTTCATCCTCGGTATTAGGAGTGGAAGGGGAAGATCTTTTTTAGGACTTTGACTTTCAATGAGTATATTTGGTTTTTCAATGTAGATTATGTCACACGATATCAAAAATGCATGATTTCCACGTCCAGTGGTCCGTCCTTGTAGGGTTAACCCTAGAAGGACACGGGGGGTTCATGTAAAAACCATCATTTCTAAAACCATGGGAACAATTGGTATTAAAAAATTCAAAGGAACTCATTTGAAGTCAAAGTATTGGAGAAGATCTCCCCTTTTCACACAAAATTCAGAAGGTCAAGAGTTGCACTTGTGTCCCACATGGAAATATACTCTATAATCCATTGGATATTAACGTCTGGAGTGTCCTTCTTGGGTTAACCTTGGAAGGATGTGTCCCCCCATGACCAAGGTAGTCACCAAAATTTCCTAATTCTTGAACCAATAACGTAAGTTAGCTGCATTCCTTTTTTTCTACATGTAAGAGTGAAGTCATTTATTAAACCTTTCTAGTCTGTAGCATCCTTACAGGATTAACCCCTAAATGTCCAAGGCACCAAAATGTGGTGCCGAAAAAACTTTGGAGTTGAAGAAAACCTAACTAAGTTTTTATTTTTAATAGTTTTTATTTTTGATAGATGCCTATTAAGGTCTAGCTTTAGCATCAAAAATACAATCTAGAAAATAAATGACTTTGATTTTTCTACTCAAGATTTTGTGCAAGGGTACCCTGTGTAATTTTGACTTTTCTTATGTTGAAGGCTCTTGGAAACAACCCTCAAATACACTAAATCTTGGAGACAAAATCGCATAAGAAATTCATTTAAGAAAAATGTAGAGAAGATTTTGAGAAGTTGTAAATTGATTGGGGTTGTACGTGCTAGGCCTTATAATCTCATATCTTTTGATTGACAAGATTTTTAGATTCACCATGCCAAAAGTGGACTGAATTTTTTTTGTAGTTTTGACACCCTCTTCGTTAAACATTATAATCTTTCAACTCATAAGTGATATATTGATATTGTTATGTTTTCTTTTCCAATGTAATCTCTAGCATGTCTAGTTTAAATTTGTATGGTTACAATTTAAATTTTTTGATACAATTCATCAAAATGTTACTTTTTTGTTCAACTTGGAGCAAATTTGTAGAAGGCAACAAGAAAACCCATATATATTTTCTTATGTATAATAGTATATTATATGAATTAAATGGAAAATTACTTTTCAATCATTGTATTAGTATTCAGCAACAATACATTAGGACATTTAACCCTTAAACGCCGAGGTGGACGTTTTGTGTCCGATGAATGAAGCGGAATCAAACTGTATAGGACGGGATTGCAACTATTCATCCTCGAAATTTGTTTTGGAAAGGGAAGTTTTTCTAGAGTAGTTTGACTTGCAATGATTAATTTTGCAATTTTGGAGGCTAGTGCTTCACACGGTAATAGAAAAGGACGATTTGCAGGGTCACCCCTACGTCGTTTAAGGGTTAACATTGTGAAATTTTGTTCACAACAAAAATGGAGAAGGCAGTCATTGAGAACATGTTTGCAAGCCCTTGAGCACACAATCATTACAAAAATCTAAACCCTGCCAAGGCCGTCTAGAATTTTGCCGCAAGCAGGGGGCACTGCAAATACAGAAAAAATCAAAAAATATTTTTTATTAAAAATAAAAATAAATCAAATAGATAAATCAAATCAAGATCAAATCAAAATCTGATGTGGCACTAGTAGTGCCATGTCAATGTGTTAGAAAAAAAAATTAAAATTAAAAAAAAAATCTTTAATTGCACCGGTGCAGAAAAAAAACTCGCGGCTTTCTGCAGGGTTCACATTTTTGGTAATGTCTCATGAACTATCTTGTTAGTAACTTAGTTATTACATGCTTTACATACCAACAAAATTGATGTTACTATATTATTAGTTGATAAGACAAAATGGAAAAAAAAATTAAAGATTTTCAATTGATTTGGGCATTGACAGTAGTATTAGGTTAATGGAATTTACTTATACATTTTTTTCAATACTATACATCTAGGGTAAATAATGTTTGAAGTACACTCTGAAATTAATAAATTTGATTATGGAAATATGTAGTTCATTATGCCATGCTTCTGTTTCATACATGAACTCTTAATTTTGGTACACTATCACTACTTGTATCTTATTAATGTTCAAACTCACAACTTCAAGATGAAGAACATAGACATCCATTACCATATTATAATGAAACACAATCATATACAAGGATAAATCATATGCAAAGTGCTTTTCTAATCTACATCACATACACAAAAAATATATTATATAGAAGGAATATACAAACATAGAAGTCAAACATGGACACAAAAGTAATACACTAACAACTCTATAAACAATGTAGATGTAAAGTATTTGAACATTGTCACACAAGCAATAAAGAAATTCTAAGTTGCATTCATAAAATGTGATTATTGTGCACACTACTATACATACTCCAAACTCTACAAACCTACTTGATATTTTTAAGTTTGAAGTCAAAAATCTCTTGCACACCACAGCCCCTACTTTTGGTAAGAAGCCATTAGATGTTTTTTCAGCCCTATAGGAGACTGTTTCGGGGTTGTTCCTGAAATTGTTCCCTGCATAGTGAACCAATGACTGCTGGTCTGAAATTTTGAATTTAAAAAGAAAAAAATATTCAAAAATCTTAAAAAGTATAAAGAAACTAAAAAATTATTTTAAAAATTATTATTTTTTTCAACAAATTATATGTAATAATTAACTAAAAAAATTAATTAATTAGTATTATCTGACGTGGCAGTCTCTGTGCCACGTCAGACTGCCTACGTGGCAGAGTTCCAGAGTTCCCAATGTGTTTCCACAGCTCGGGAACTCACAGTCTTTTAAATGGTCCAAAAAACATCTAATGCATTCATTTCTCTTCATAAATACCAACCTCTTCATCCGTTGAACTAAAGCCTTGTTCACTTGTGATGAAGTGCCAATTCTTGTATAATGAGAAGGGTACTAGTTGATGGAAGGGTACAATGGCAATTTGTTTTTTCCCGCCATATCATCTCCACAACTCCATTACATGCATCAAAGCCCATGTACACTTTGTAAGAAGCAACAAAAAATCTCCCTCCAATGCTTGTGAAGTTGCTTCTTTTTGAAGCTAGTTCACCGCTTGCAACCAAAATAGGAGCCCAAATGCCATAAGCATAGGAATTATGATCATTTTCCTTATAAAATTCATTACTAAAATCTTTGACAGGAATGTCAAATTGTTGCACAGAAACTGCTATTGTCTCCAAGTTCTTCATCAAACTCTTTTTGTGATAGATTTGGAATCTATGTGCATTGTACTTCTTCTTTGGTTTGCTTAAAGAGAAGCTGTGCTAATATCTTGAATTTTGAACTATACAATGATGATAGCCAAGATACATGATTTTGATTGTCCCTCCATTATTCTAGACTTCCAAYAGTGCATGCCATCTTTTTAGGCGGAACATACCAACCAAAACTTAGGTCTTTATTTGTGCCTAAAAAACATGGGAGAATAAGCTCTAAAAGAAAATAAACAAATGCTTAGTATGGAAATCAAACAAATAATTTATGATTATAAAAAAAAATGCACCAGCTAAAGGAGTCAAATACACTAACTAACGTACCAGATCTCCAACCAAGGGCAAACATTTGTCTTTCCCGTTGTGCACCGTTGCACTGAATAAAAACTAGCACAATCTTTAAGGCTAACTAACCTTGTTTAGTTCCTGATACTCTTCATACCCCACATCTAACATTTTATCAAACGGGGTAAATTTAACAACAAGGACAATTTCCTTGGATTTCTAATCTTGTACTACAACTTTCCCGTGGTAAATGTGCATATAATCCTTTGGGATTCCATCCATGGACACTCCTCTAAGATTTATTTCACCTCGCTCTTGTTGCATAACATACGCTCCTACATACAAGTAATACAAATTTAAGCGACTAGTTAGAATAAAAATATAAATAGGTATTTTATTTCCTCAAATATAAGAACATTTACAAAGATTGAATGATAGAAAGTTTTAAATAATTCAATAGTTTCCAAAGCAATCAACATAAACTATACACCAAAACTAGACTAAACATAAAAGACAAGAGCACCATAAAAGAGGTTGATGCCAAATGTAAAAATAAGAGAACATATCAATATAACATGGATATAATAGTAAAGCCAATGATATGTAGGATGATAATAACCTAAAAGGGAAAATAAATAAAATATAAAAATAATCCTTATGGTCTAYTCAAACATTCTAAAGAAGCTTGCATGAATAAAAGAGAAAAAAAACCTGAAACATTAGTCCGCACGTGACTAATAAAATTCTCTTGTCATCTTAGCCTTCTTACATGCCTTCGAAGAAACAACTTGCAGTGCTTGTTCCTTACAGTTGTGCATTTAGAACCAAAGAATGATTTTTTCCATTGTGAGCACTTTCCAAATACTGTAGTGAAAAAAAATGGAGGGTGGAAAAAACAAAATGGAGAGTGGGGAGAAAAAATGGGTGGGTTGGAGAAAAAAATGGAGAGTGGGAACAAAATGGGGAATGCAAAAAAAAAATGGGGACTGGCGAAAAAATGGGGAGTGGCCGAGTGGGGGAGAAAATGGGGAGTGGGAACGGATTGGAAAATGTCAAAAAAACCCTGGGGAGTGGGAACGGATTGAAAAATATAAAAAAAACCCTGGGGAGTGCAAACTAAAATTGGGGAGCAGGAAATAAAATGGAGAGTGGTTGAAAATGAAAACGGAGAGCCGGAAAAAGGAATGGGGAGTGGTTGAAAATGAAAATGGGGAGCCAGAAAAAGGAATGGAGAATGGGAAAAAAAATGGCGAGTAGGGAAAAAATTGGGGAGTGGGGGAAAAATAGAAAGTCAGGGAAAACAATTGCTCATGGTAAAAAAAAATGGGGAATGCAAAAACTAACTGGGAAGTGTCAACCAAAAAACGGGAAGTGAGGAACAAAAACGGGGAATTTAAAACAAAAATGGTGAGTGGGGGAAAAAAATGGGGAATGCAAAAAAGAAATGGGGAGAGTGATCTGAAGCTGAGCAATGGGGAAGAAAAAGGGTTAGGGGGAAAAAAATGGGGAGCAAAGAAAAATGGGGAATTAGAGGCCTTCTACCCTCATTTTTTTTTCTATTAACAAAATTTTATTATTCTTACTCATATTTTGGAAGACCTTCAAGCATTTCACATATGAATGGGTGAATTCATTATTGTTCATGGTTTATGTTAAAAAAAAAAGGATTGAGGAGTGTGGAATTGTGGACAAAAACATAACATTGTAGAGGTACTTTGCAGAGGGCACTCATGTTTGGTTACAACAAAATTGTTCATGTGACATTCATGATTCTCTTAGACACCCATTTTCTTTAGAAAAGACTACTTATTGGATATCAAACCTTTAATTCCTTTTCTCCTCTTATGTTTTTTTAATCAAATTATTGGAATTTGTGAACTTTCTTAAAAAAATTGGAAATAGCTCATTTCTCTAAGGTTGTGGCACACATGTATATCAAATTTTGTTTTGTTTTCCTAACATTTTTCCTTCAACTAAGGTGCTTTCATATGTGCAACATTTTTTCTCTTTTTTCACGCCCATTCTTTTGGAAGAAAACAGAGGTGGGTATGGAATTCTTGAATTTTTTCCTCATCTTCAAATTGAAAAAATATATATATAATAATAAAAAAAAATTTAATTAAAGTAACTATTAAAAGTTAAGGCTTGTCATGTCAATACAATCAGACATTGTTTAAGAATTTTAGCATTGTTTCTTAGATGTTAATTGAGACATCAAACGAGACATGAATTGAAACGTTGTCGGGTAGAGAGGAGCGCGCTTAGGGAACACACGGGGGGTCTAGCTGCAAGTTGTGAGTGTAAATGAAAGGCAAGTAATAAAACTCGAATCTTCACTCAATCTTCTCTTCAATCTTCACTTGATCTTCACTTCAATCTTCCGTTGACCTATCCTGTGATGATTTTATAGGACCAAGGGTAAGGATGTGTGATAAGAAATAAGGCCTCGGACGAGTAAAATGGGACGGCCAAACCACGAGTTGGCCGTCCGAAAGATTGGCTCCTAAAATCAAACCCACAGTGACCAGGAAGCGTTTTTCACCGATGGGAACAAAAAATAAGATCGACCATGTGGGCCATTAACCCCACTTCGTCGCCACAAATACGAAATGGAACGCTTATTGGATAACCACGGCTTGCAACAGGTTTACAATGCAGGAATTGAATTACAACTAGCCTCCAAAATCGGCTCGGAATAACAGAAATGAAAACAAACCACAAGCCACAACATGCTGGAGACCCTCAAAGCTCTTCAAATCTTCATCTTCAAGTCTTTAAGCCTTCACATCTTTAAAAATATCTTCAAAACTATAAAGGAACTCCAACTTCACCCTCAAACTACTTAAACTCCACTAAAAAAAAAAAAGCAGCAGACCTTCATATGCTTCCACACTCATAACTTTTTCATTTCTTCTTTAAATCAAAAGATTGATAGCTTTTTTGAAAGCTAACAAAATTTTCTATCACTCCTGCAACTCTCAAGTCAATCCAAAACTCTGTTCAACTTCTATGTTGTCTCAAAGTTTTGGTCCATAGATGGTAAAAACAAGAGAATCTCTCAACTTCCCACACTCACAACTCACTCATAAATGCTCCAAATTGAATGAATGATAAATCATTAGAAAGATACTACAATGATATACACTCCCTCCAAATATGAAGACAAGTTGAGAATCACTTCAAAAGTTATGGCTCAAAGAAGCCTCTACTCTTATTAATGGAGACCCTCGGATCTTCTCAATTTCTCAACTCTATAAATTTTGATTCACAAGTCCAAATTCAACATACAAACACAATTTGAAAAGGTCTCATCACAAGGAATCAGATGCCAAATAGAAGCTCAGTGAAGTACCAGTCATTTTAGAGTTGCATATAAATAACGCCAAGTTCCAAAATATGACTTCTTCCTCAAGCGGAACATAACAAATGAATAGTGAATGAAAACACAAATAGGAATTGAAGTTTTCATTGCTTCTTCATCYCCTARTCGCTCCCACRACTRGTGAATGATTGTKACATTGTGGACGYASGCCTCAACSTGAAATTAGAAAGGGACAATCATTTTCTAGTCATTTCGGAAGGACACAAATGACTGCTCAATCATTTACACCCCCATTTTGCCTTAATTCATATTGTATACTCCCTCTATTTGAAAATAGTGCATCCATTCTAGTGGTATTACTTTGAAAAATTGACAATCACCTATTTCCAATCAAGTTCTCATTCTTGCACCTTAGGYTGTTTAATTTCCAATCATGTAAAGTATAGGTGACAACTCATGTGTAGTAGGATTTGCAAGGGCAACAAAAATGTCTGGTAGGTGTACATTGAAGCATACAATGATGTGTGCATTGAAAGGTTTACATCGAATTTGTAACCATCCTATTGTTGGAAATAGGTTTGCCTACATATTACGAATGGGACAAACAAAATATTGGCAAGAAAAATGCATGGTAGTTTTCTTTTTGAGGGGAATTTTTTAGAAAATTATAAAATCCTTCTTAAATCTATTTCTTTACATGTGGAAATTTTTTCCAGAACTTTCCCATGCCGCATGTAGGCTGAATTGCTTAAGTGGTCGGAAATGGGTGATCATCTCGATACACTACTTCGAGACAAAGAGATTACGTGCCAGTTCCCGTGCTTACAACCCCCGGCCCTGCACAGGCCACTTGGCCCTGCACAGACCACGGGAAAAATCCTCCTCCAGAACTGCACTGCCCTGAATTGGTCGACCCCCAGCTCCAGCCCCAACTTTCCGCGGGCGAATGACCGCGCATTAGTACGGTCGTTGGACCGAGGCGCGGCCACAGGGCATGGATCCCCCCTCTGGAAGGATTTGCAGCCAGTGTCCCGCCGCGAAGTCGAGCCAGCCATTGCCTGCCTGCTTGTGCCTGGACCAGCCAGCCAGCCAGCGCGCGCCTGCGGCAACAACAAGTGGTGGCATGCTACTAACTTAACTGAAGCTAAGCCAACAAGCTTCCAAAGTGAACCCTCCGTCCCCATCCCATCATCTTCCCAACCGAATGGTTGCGCAACCGACGCAATCTCACGCCTCAATTGTCAGTCCTCTCGCTTCGCTTCACTTCTCGTTCAATTTGGGGCTGCAAACAGGTCTGGGACGCTCCTGCTCTCCTCTTCTCTGTTGTGTGTGCAATTGGTGCCAAGTGGTTTTCGACTTCATCATCGGGACARCAGTAGTGTCTTGCGCCGGTTGGTGCAGTTGTCCCCAATTCGTCTTCCATGCTTGGCCTTGGAGGAAGTTAGGTTGGAAGGCGTGTGGTTGGGATCGGTTGCGCGCGTTCTGTTTTGCGTTTGATTTTCTGGTCGGGGTTGGGTTGGGTTTTGGAGGAAGGGACTTGGATTGTTGTGGTGCTAGTGAGTGATTCGCGACTATGGCAGTGGAAGTAAGCGAGTTTGTGGGTTGCTTAGATTGTAGTGGTAGGGGAGGGTTGAATTAATCAGGAGTGTGATGGATTCTTTTGATGGATTACAGCCTGGGTGCTGCCTGCATGTGTTCCAATTGATGATCGGAATTGGGCTGTACGTCTGCTAGTGCGGCGATTGGTTCGTTTTCCCCCATTTTCTTTCGTCGATTTGGGGGATTGGGTGGAGGTTAGGTTGGTTTGTGGTTTTCTCGGGGGTTTGATTTGTGGTTTTTAGGTTTTGTATAAGGGGAGTGGGGGGGTTGGGGGTTGGGTGGGGGGCGGGGAGGAGGATTCGAGACGATGGCAATCGATTGATTGATTTTGGGTTGTTTGCGACTGGAGTGAACGGCCATGAATTAGGGGTGTATTCCAATCGATTGCGGTGTGGATTTGATTTGTTTTGTTGTTTTGGTTCGTGCGCAGAGTTTCTTTCGGACTCATTGGTGTTTGTTCGGACCCATGGCGTCGGGTAGAGGGAACGGTAACCGCCGTGGCGGCGGAGGCGGTGGGTATTCCGGATTCCCTCCTTTCCCGGACCCCTTTGCGAATTTCGGAATGGGGTCACGCGGGAGGAGCATCTTCGACGTCTTCGACAACGACCCTTTCTTCAATGACCCCTTCTTCACGAGGCCGTTCGGGAGCATGTTCGGGGGGCAAGGAGGATTGTTTGGCACTCCTCAAGGCTTTCTGGGCAACGGTGGTGGTTTTGACACGCAGCAGACCGCTCCCCGGGCCCCTGCCGCGGGCTACCTGGAGAATGGGCCGCACAGTCCCTCTGTAAGCCCTCTCCTTCCATTCGTAACCCTAGTCATATCAGCTGTAATTGGGATCAGTGCTCGCAGGGCCTTGATGGACACCCACCGAGAATGGAACTTTGATAATGCATCGGGGGTGGAGTTTCGGCAATTTTCATGAATCGGTCACTGGACCATGAATGCGTGTGTTCTCCAAGCCATTGGAAGAACTGACGTCGAGAATTTGGCCCCGCCCCAGTGATCCAATGTGGGCTAGAGGTCTTAACCACAGTTAGTTGGTTCTAAGGTCCTCCCGCTTAATTAATTGCAACATTGAAAGCGCGAAGTATAGTTTCTATCATGAAAACCGTCAGATTCTTAAACCGATCATTTTCTTGGAAGCAGCAGCAGATCAAAGAGGACTCCGTCGCACCAAAGAATTTTGCTTGAATCGGTGCGCGCGTTCAAAAATCAACGAGTTCTGATGTTGAGTTGTTTCACGTTCTCAAATCAAATTTTTAATCATCGAGTGAGATTTTGGTAGGTGCCAGCTATTAGGTGCGGTTGGCTACCTTACTGTGGTATCCCTGTTTCGAGTAGAATTTGGAAAGGCATGCTTTGTCGCCTTGTCAGGTTCAAACCTGCTGACTGAGCGTCGTCGCTTTTACGAGTTTTGAATCATCGTTTTCTGCTGGAAGGCTTTGAATTTGTTCGTACTTGTCTTCAGATTCCGTTAGCGTCGAACTTGTTGATGTCCAATTGAAATCTTGTGTGCAATTATTGTGCTGTCGTGTTTTGGCAGCGCTGATAGCAGTCTAGATGCCAAAGTTTTAAGACAGTTTTTTTCACTAAACGAGGAGATGAGAACCGTGTCATGAACTTGTAACCTGACGTGTTTGGGAACTGGTACAGCAATATCAACATCAGCGGGAACCTATCATAGAGGAGCTTCCAGATTCGGATTCGGATGCAGATGCTGAGAGACGTTCAGCTCCTCGCCTAGGCCAGCAGCCCATAATTGAGCACCCTGATGAGGATGTAAGGCCAGGTTTGTATTTGGTCCCTTCTTGATCATGCCAACATGATCACACCTTGTTGTATGTCGTTTGTTGTCCCGTTATCCTCCTTCGCTCTCATTCCCTAATCCAGCTCGATCTGTCATGACTTTTAAAATTCAACGGTCGCTTGCAACGTTTACTCAGTGATGGCATCGTGATGGTTTGTAGCATTGGGCTTTAGGAGCTAGATGCATAATTGTTTGCTTGATTTGAGCCAAGAGCATTTTATAACCTAGCCTAAATTAACCTTTAGAAACCTTGCATCTAGAAACTGGATGTGCTTTGGAAATCTTCACTTTTTGTGTTTCATTTAAAGTGAGAAAATGATTGGTTTCTACTTCATTTTGAATTTGAAAAATCCAAAGAATTATTGCACCATAGAAGTGAACAATTTCCGTTTTATCCCTAAATGCCCGAGGCACCAAAATTTGGTGTTTGCAAAACTTTGAAATTAAATAAAACCTAACCAAGTTGCTATTTTGGGTAGTTTATATTTTTGAAAACTTTTTTTTGAAGTCTAGTCTCGGCATCAAAAATCTAGTTTTAAAAATGATTGTTTTTTATTTTTCAATTCAAGATTGTGTGCAAGGATGTCCATTGCAATCTTAACTTTCCGCAGTGTCTAGATTGTGTGGAAATGAGCCTCAAATACACTAGAGCATGGAGAAAAAAAAAACATTAGAATCCATTAAAAGAATTGTGGAGTAAATTTTGAGAAGCCATAAATTGATTGGAGTTGTGTATGTTARGCCCTTCAACCTCATATTTTTTTGGTGGCCAGCTTTTTAGATTTGACATGGGAAAAGAGGATTGAAAGACTTTGACTCACTTTTGCAATTTTAACACCCTCATGGTCAAACATTATAATCTTTCAGTCCATAAGTGACATTATTGTCTTTTCTTTCCTTAGTAATCTCTAACATGTTAGATTGAATTTATACAGTTACATTTCAAAAAAATTGATTCATCCTATCAATATGTTGGCTTTTTGTTCATTATCGAGCAAATTCCTAAAAGCTCAAAAAAGGCCTTGGCCATTTAGGGGTAAAGCTTCTTTTCAGTTTCTGGCAGTCCAGTGTGTTTGCATTTAACTCTGGGACGTTTCATTGCCAACAAGGCCACATTTCTAATTGAAGCGGAGAAATAAGTTTTGGCATTTGAAAAGTAGTTTGGTTCAACAAACACTAATCAAATAGAGTGTCTTGCGTTTGGAAAAAAAAAATGAAAACTCACTCATAAAACATCTTCATTTTGGCACCATTTGTACATTTTTACTTTCATGAGCATGACTTGCCAAAGGCTTTGAATTATTAACGTTTAAGTTTTGCTTCTTTTGAAATTTATTTTGAATAGGCCTTCCGCTTTCAAATCCAAAAGTTATTGTAATTATTTTCTCAGTGATATTTGATTGATGCACTTCTCAGTTTGGGCATAACTTACATTGAGTAGCGTGCTCTGGCATTGCCTTGGCTTAGGGTAGATGGTGTGGAATATATCACACCCAACATCCTTSATCARTATCTATTTGGAGATGTGGAGTATGCAGAGGATGTTGGGTGTGAAATATTCCACACCATCATTGTAGAGACCATGCTTGCTACTGAATGTTATGGGGGTGATTTATGATGCGCTTCCAATAAATGTACTCTCAAGTATGTACAAATTAAAGTCTCACATATTAGGTACTAAGGTAGGTGGTCCATAAAGCGCCCATCTAAGGGCTGAAGCTGAATTTTGGCAAGGTGAAATTGCTTGAAATAATTTCCAGTAAATTTTCCTTGAAAGACAAGTGGAATTGGCATCTAAACCAAGTTATTTCGTATTTTTTGGTGATTTGTGGAATTAGTTATGAATTTTTGAAGTTGCACAAAAGAGCATTTCAATAGGCTCTAAAACTTATCACCTCCTCAAATGTGGACTGCTTGTACATTGGAGAGTGCAAAATGTACCTCCAGAGCCTCATTGGTTTTAAAACCTGCTCCATTTTAGGACCTCCTACCTTATATAGGCAGTGATCCTAAGAACAATTTCTTTYTGTCCATGCTCCAATCATCTAGTCTAGTTTTTGTTGGAGTTTCTTCCAATAAGGCTAAGGTATGTTTGTACTTGGTGTTAGAGGTGATGTTTGCAATGTGAATCTGGTCCACAAGTAGGTCTGAATTCACTTAGGACCCTCAATAATACTAACACTCTTTATCCCTTTAAGGTCGAGGCATCCAAAAAGTGGATGCSACTTGGTCAACCTCGATTGCAATTTTCAAAAAAACTATTTTTGAAATTTGATTTAGACTAAGAAAACGAAGCTTGAAAAGTTTTGTTTCTACACCATTTTAAATTTTGAAAAACATMAAAAATAGAAAGAGTTATTGCAGTTGAAAGTTCCATTTGTTAAAATCCAATGAATAATACAATATGGTGTGTTTTTTTCATTCATATTTTCTATTCTTGAAATGAATTTTACTTTTAAGTTATAAAATTATGTTTCTCATTCTCCCATTCATTTATGGTAAAAATTACAGATTATTCTTAAATAAATTGTAATTGRCATAATCTAATTTCCACCTTCAACCTTAAAAATTCACAATAATTTGATTTTTCCATCAAAATTATTGAAAAAACATAAAATAAAGGGAAAGTGAATTTTTACTAGCAAAAAATTTAAAAAAAATTACACATCAATTAAATAAAAGGATAAATTTGGTTAATAGTTGAATTTGACTTCAAGATCTTTGTTGTGGTTGTTTTGGGTGTAAAAAATAAAATAAGAAATAATAATAGTAACTAGACACAATACCAATTTGTAACGTTTTTGGGTGTACCCACTTTATGTGAGCTTTGAGTGTATGTCTAAGTAGATATCCTACAACCAATGAAGTTGTTTATAATGTAARCACCTRAATATGTTGTAGGTATCTATAATATAGTTACACTATGATTGTAAACGATTTCTATTAGATAGATACCTATAACATATGTGTAGAGTATTCTAGGCTCATAGGCCCATGCTCCTATGCTCACATAATAGCACCTCTCGTCCTCCATGATATTGCTAGAGTGAAGGATTCTAATCYATTGCTTTGAAAGGAGACCATAGTCTTGCAACTTAGATGAATATTACCTGCGTTTTCTTTGCTACAATTGTCCATTTTCTTTCCTTTTTCCACGTTATTTCTTGTTTTATCAATTGACGACAACTAAGGATTCTAATTTTTTATTTTTTATTATGCACCAGGTGATATCTATTGAGAAGCTATAATTAATTGTTCAAACAGGTACCACGACGAAGCGTCCTGTTCAAATTACCAAGGTGAAAATCATAATTATTGTGGATGYTTCCATTATTTTGGTGAGTTATATGTGGCTATGTGCACAGCTACATAGTTACACTTTTGACCACTGTGTCCGCATGAAAATATAATTTTTAGAAAACTTTGTTTGGTTTCCAGTAAATAGACAGTTGTAGTCATAAATCATGATTGCTGGCATCTCAAACGTGTAGCTCTTCCCCTATTCCTTCAGCTATAATTAATACCTTGCCTTTTGTTTCTTCAAGATTGAAATGCCTTTGTGCAAAATGGTTTTAGGAGGCCACAATAAAATTATGTAGAGTAACTACACCTGAAATTATACAAATAAGCAATTCTGTATGGTTCCTATTATTATACTGAAAAACATTTTGAAGGGTTTTGTTGGTAGTCAAACATGGATTGTTTATTCTCTTMGAATGCATTTTTGGACATCGTATGAATAAATTATTAATTTTCAAAGTGGTAAAAATAGGRTTTAGGGTAACCAACCATAGACTTATGAATAGTAGAGGTACATTTCCAGCCAAAATCAAGACTTCACGATTCTAGAAAATAGTCAAAATTTTGTGTACCTATAGCAAGCTCCTTGAGTGTTCAACACATTTTTGTATTGAAGGTCAGAAGTGTCCTTTTCTAGTATAATTGTAAGAAGTGAATAATGGTTTTATAGTAGCCTATAATACATTGGTAAGACTTGCATTTAAGATTTCTTCAATAAAAGGAGCTTTGATTTTTGGAAACCAAAGAGCCCTTCTCTTGAATTTCAAGAATTGTATGTTTGCCCTTTCAGAACTAGACATTCAAATTTGATTAGAATCATATCACAAACACATAGATTTGTGATTTTTCATTCATTTTTGGAAGTAGATTCTTTTGTTAGTTCTTTGATGTTTGTACAATATAGATGTTGAAGACTTCTTTTTGTGGATATTCTATAATTCAAAGGATATYGGTATGTTTAACTTCAAAAAGTATATTTTCTAGTTCAAAAACTTGACTCTTCATAATGACTTTAGTAAGTAAGTGAAATAGAATTCTTCAAAACTCATTGTAATCAAGCGAAACATTTTTATTGRTAAACTTCATGTGAAWAATYACAAAATTAATCTAAAATAAAWTTTTGAAGAAATATTGAATTTCAAATGGTCATGATCTATAGATCATATTTTACAACATTGTTTTGAAATTCTTTATTAAATTATGAAACTCAATTTCATCTAATGATACATATTCATAATTTTTTTAGAAATTTGGGCTACCTCCTATTYCTATTAATCCCTAATGACCAACATGGAAAGTACTTTGAAAATGTCAKGCCAAAACTACCAAGAACTTGAGCAATATGTTTTTACATTTTTCTTAAGATCGAATAGAGTGTGGTTGTAGGATCTTAAAGTTCACATTGAGAGTGAGAACCTCAAAAAAATTCAAATTATTTGACCACACAATTTTGTAGATATTTAATACATATTTAAAATTTGAAGTTTTATCTAGGTAATGAAACAATATGGCATTGCACTTTGAAGGAGCATACCCTAGTGAGAATATTTTGCAATGATGCCCTTTCCATGCTCAATGAAAGATGAGAGTTGAGAATGCTCATCTAAAATTTCTTAGCATTTGGAGCATTTTTCAATTCATGGTGGAGCTTGGAATGCACAATGGTCAATGTGCAGTTGTAAGAGTAGCATTTGTAAGAAAAACAAGAATGGTACACTTGTCTTTTTTTTGAGCACTTGGTGGATCTCCTCTTTTCGAGTTAGATCTGTCCTTTTTGAGGTGGACAACAATTGCATTTGTTGGCTAACTTTTAGTTAGTGCACAAAACGAAACCCAAAAAATGTAATACAAAGTATACTACAACACTCAATTTTAAAAAATTTCACAAGGTGTAGTGTAGCTTAGAATTTGATGAAACTACCGCCATTGGATTTACAACGCAGTCTATTTTCTAGAAACAATTTTTATTTTAAAAAGAACTCAATATTTGAGAATGAGCAGTTCAAAAAGAAGGGCAGTGACCAGCAAATGGTTGCTTGAGTCACTAAGGATCCAGGGATTAGAATCCAAATCATGCAATTTTTTTTTGTCTTTAACTTTTTGGTTTCTATTTTCAAAATGACTTTCACGCTTAAACAGTAAATGGTTGTTTTGTTCATATTGCTTATCCCCTGAGTGTCCACTCATTTGCAGAATTGGTAATTTTGGAAAAATCAATACAAAGTATTATTTGGAAGAATATTTTGGAATAGAGATGGAAATAAAAATTGTAGAGTTTGAGTTTTAGGTTCTATCCATACGGTTAGATTCATCAATGCTATCACCAATATTTTTCTATAAATTTTGAAAGGGAAAATTCAAAATTCCTTGTAAATTCAATTACAAGCAAAATATTTTCATTTTTTGAGTAAATTTTGTTTGAAACAATTTGAAATGAGGTTCTCTTGACATGGGAATTTTTTGGAATTTTTATGTTCTTTAATTTTATAACCTTGATTTTGAAATTCCAAGTTTGAACTACAGTCAATGCAAGTCAAACTCTTGAGAATCTTCCAAATTTGTAATTTTAGAAAAATATGTGCTCTAGTAACACCAAATCCAACCCTAGGATAGGACTACAACTTCATGAAAGATCTCCCAAAATTAGGATGACTTTTATCCAAGTTGTAATGCAAAAGAAATCTGGTTTCGAGTATGTACATCATCCAGAAAGTGAACGTCGGAGCGGTCCAAGGTTATAGTATAAAATTTGAACCCAAATTCACATCTAAAGGACCATTGTTACTTTGAGGGACAAATGGGATTTTGGGCAGGTACCTCTAGTCTCAATTTTTGTCTTGATTTTTTGAAACTTTTTTTGAAGATAGAAAAACTAATCGTCTTTGTGGGAATATAACTTTTTTTCAATTAGTGCCCGGGAACAAAAGTTATGCCCAAATATGCTCAAAACAGGGGAGAGAGGGCAACCAAAAACAAATTTAAAATTAAATTAAAATTTTTAAAATTTTTTTTTCTCATAGATTATAATTTTGCCTACATAAAAATATTTAGACTTATTGAAATCATTATCATGCATTCTATTCAAATATATCAAAATTTTACTAATATGTGATACAATGAATGCGTCGCATAGCAAGCACAAGCCCCAAGTATTAATAGTAGCATTTGTGATATTACAGAGGGAGTTATGATTTTAGTAGTATGATTTTTGTACTAGTTAGGTATAAGATCTTACGGTTAGATGTGCAAAAAAACAATTTTCAATTTTTTTTCCTCTTTGCTATAGAAATGGTAGTTTTGAATGTGTTTTTTGCATAAAAATGGCCTTGGTCCTTTAGGGGTTAAATGGCTAACTGGGTTCAAAAGTGATGTTTGAATATATGATGATGTAGCTTGCCTATTATTTAAGAAGTTAATCCTAGACCTTTGCATTTCTGAAAGTAACATTTGAATAAATTCAAATGAATAATGGGATAAATTCGAATGAACAATGTTTGATAAAAAAAACTCAAATTTTCATCTAATTTGAAGGGAAGCGTGCATTAGTAATCATGATTTTCTAAGGGCACTGTAGCATTTGTTAGCTAGCTAGCTTTTGAATGGTTTATTTTCTTTCTCCAATATTTAAATTAAAATTTCTTGTACCCAATCAAAGTACTTTTGAATACACTTCCAAAGATTAACTTTTCACTACTTTGGAATCGGAACTTAAAAATGAAGAGTTGTACTTGGTGGGGCAATTACACGAGACTATTCAAAACATTCTAAAGATGTAAATAAAATGTAAATAAAAGACCTCAAAAGCACTAATATAGTATAATTCTAGAAGATGGGGCCCATGACTACTAATTTCAAGCCTCACTCTCCATCACTTTCTTAATTTTTAAAAGAAAATTCATATCAATTACAAAATATATTCAAAAAATATGAAATTTTCACCATCGATGTATATTTTTTTTTTTGGAAGGAAAGGTGTGAATTAAAAAACCCCAAGGGGAAAAAAAGAAGACAATCAGTCTGGTTCTCTAGGACGGCTTAACCTAGGTCCATCGATGTATATTACAATAGAACTTTAAATGATCCTCTCACTATGAACTAATAAAACTCTTCGCAAAAATGTGTTAGACCAGTTCTAGCCTAGCCCACATACAAACAAYATGAGAACAAATGATYCTCCCTAATTCTAATAACTTATTTCTAGTAATATGTCAGAATGGTCCTGGCCCCCTAGCTTATTAGAAGTTCTATTGTATAGTATATAACATCACGGTATAAACCAAAATTACCATGTCACTCTAAATTTAGAAAATCAACAAACCATACTTATAGATCCAAAGTTCATATTGCTATAGAATATTGAAGTTTGCTAGTTTCTGAAATTTCCAATTGGAGTAGAAATTGCTCTTGGTAAGCTTCATTTCAATAGTTGGCCTCATATTCTAGAAATATCATTTTTATGGCTAAATTTCACATCAAAAGTAATAGTACGAAATGGCCAAAATAGACTACATCAATGCTTTGTGGATTAAAATCTTCTTATATAGAAAAGTCAATAATACCATAAAAAAAACTTTACAATACTACTCATAGAAAATATACYCTATTCAAGCAACTTAATTTTATAAGGACGCGCCAAACTAGAGTGGTTTGATGGACGACTTCACTATTAACTGTAGAAAAAGATAATGCATTTAAGGTGGCAACGCCCAAATGTAACACCAGTCGTTTTCTGACACCTAAAAAAGGACCTGAATCCAAGTGCAAGTGGATCTAAAGTAGACAAGTGGGATTCCAAGAAGTTGCCACTCTTCTAAGAAGTAGCAATCACCCGCTTGAGATCCAAGCTTAGAGTGTGTCGCTTTTGGATGTTTTTGTGCCCACTTTGGTGTTAGTCTAGTGTCCATAGTAGGTGCATCTACATAATTGTTTTCAAAAATTTGTATTATATTCATACAAGCTTGGAAAAATACGAAACCAATTTTGTTGGTTTCTTATCCCATTTCCTAACAAGCATACATCATTTTATTCTGTATCTACCCTCAAAATCTACAAATGTAAAACAAGTGTTGTTTTTAGGTGCTTCTACCTTATTGATCCAAGATTAAGAGATTTTTGGTGACTACCTTGGTCATGGGGGCCGCATCTTTATATGGGTCAAAAAATTGGATGAAAATACGTTTTTTTCCACCCTTTCTCAGCCAGCCTTAATCTACAACTCATCCTATGTGTCACATTTGGTGGCATGGTTTTGGCGCCAAACCATCCGGCCCCAAGGGAGTAATCGGGCCAAGGTTTTTGGTGTCCGGAACTCCCATCTGGGGCCGGATTGGGTTCCTCTATTGGATTGAAGAAATCTCCACCTACCAATGCAAAGTCTTTTTTATTTTATTTTTTGCATGCTTATAATCATTATATGTGAGCTCAAGAACTTCCTCCCATCTCGATTGCTAAATTTTTGGGAGCACAAAAGATGAGCCAAAGAACATAAATCTATCGACGAAAGGGACAAAAAGTGTTTATTTTTGCTACATCAGTGCACACAATGCTTTGAACAATTGGTCTCAACATGAGTTGTTAACTTGGTCTTAGCATGAAATGTTCTAATTTAAATTATTTTAGTTTTATAAATTAAACAAAAAACTAAATTAATTATCATAATTAAAAAATATTTTTAGTAGAAATTAATATTATTAGTATAACCTCATATAAAAACCTTATAGTTCTACCATATATCTATTTATCGGTACAGAATTAAAGAATTTTTAATTACCAAAGCAGATTTTAGCTTCTCAGTTGATCAATTTTTTCATATAATTTAGTTCCTCAATTAAATTTTTAGTTAATTAGCTCTTCAATTAATGTTTTTTAGTTAATTTAGCACATCAACCGAACATGTTCTAACAATAGGTTGAATTGCTTTATTCTATTGAGGACACAACTAACATGCAAAGAGTATAATGTTTATTTCTGCTCTATTGCGTACAATTTTACATACAATTGTTTTCGACATTAAATGTTCATTTGGTACATGCATATGAATTAATTTTTGGTACATTTCTTATTGTGCTACATTGTACAAATGAAAATCTCTAAATAGGCGTCATTGTTGAAGTTGTGCGATAGACTCTGACATTTGTTAGAAGACATGTGCTTTACCAATTCCATTTTTGAAATAGAAAAAATAAGAACAGAAAGGAAAAGTTAAAGAAAATGATCAAACTTTTTTTTTCTTTTAAATAAAAAAATTAAGTAAAAAAAAGAAAAAAGTTAAACAAATAAAATCTTTTTGTAAATTAGAAAAAAAAAGGAAGAGAAAGGTAAACATGCATATTTTTATATTTTTTAAATTGAGCATTGAAAAAATCCAGGAGCACATGAATTGAAAATTGGGCCTTAGAATCTGGCCCAAGCCCCAAGGGCTTTACATTAACTGGGGCTGGATGGAAAAACTAGGGCCGAATTGAGGGCCGGATTGAAGGGAAATCCGGCTTGCCTTCCATCCGGCCTTAGGCCTAATGTAAAGCTGGCCTTAGTGTCCGTCCGTTCCAGGGTTCATCCAGTAACTTCCGTAACAGGCATCCTACCGGTCAGTTAGTAGTAAGCTTAACTCCACTTAGCAACTGTTGATTTTCCGCCTGTCCATTCCCGTCGGTCATCGCTGCGACCACTGTTGTCGTTCGGCGCCCCGCCCAATTCCCGACGCATACAGTGCGCCTCCCGCGCAGCCTTGCTCATTAATAGCCTCCCCCGAACTGATTCCTCCGTATTTCATTCGAGCCGTGCTTTTCTGGCCTTTTCCGTTGAACCCCAGCGCTGGCTCACTGATGAGTCACTGGAAGGCCGGCCGCTCATTAAGTGAAGTTATTATTAGCTGTATCCGCTYACCCCATGGAATCCTCGGTCCTTTGATAAAATATTACTTACATGAGTGCACTCGGAGAAATGCGTGGAAATGAAGTTAATTCACTGAACGCCTGGGATGATACAGTAGGTTGCACACGGTTTCACATCTTTGGAGGGGTAAACAACGCCACGATTTTGGGAAACACACCACGTCTGCCTGCTGCCTGTTAAGTTAGCATTTCGGTGTTTGGAAGTCCGGACTTGAGTGAGCGCCAAAGGTGAACGCTCTGTCTTTTGAATGCGTATTAGCTAGCTAGCTTCCGCCGTTGATACAGAGCTTATTGCATTTCTTCTCGTCTCAGATCGCGAAGCTGGGTTTGTTTGTGGAGGGACTCTTYGATTGGACTTAGAAGTGTAACAAGTGGGAGAGATGGCTTACACCGCRATGGCGAAGCTGGTATCAGTGCTGTGTGTGGCGTTCCTGGTGGGGCATGTGGAGAGCGCTCGCCTCCTCAAGCAGTACGACGATGCAGGAGTGACTGCCGAAACATTCCCGTCGCAGGAGGTCCCTGTGCCTGAAGCCTTCGCAGAGCTGCACGCCGATGGTCCCGTGGCGGAGTACAACTACAACCTCGCCGCAGATAACACTCCGCCAACCGAGGAGGCGTCAGCCGACGAAGGGGTGTATGCCACGGAGGGGAKTGTGGTAGGAGAGACCACGGCCGACCCGCCACCCGCCCAAGAATCGTACGTGTTCGATGCTCAACATGAAGATGGGCCGGTCTTTACCCCCGAGGACACCACTACCCTGGATTTTGAGGCCCTGCCAGATAGTCAAGATGCCGTGTACGACTCGACGTCCCTTGCCGATTTCGAATTCCAGGAGAACCCGGATGAAGAGGTCAGCCAGGGGGATGGTCCGGGATTCTTCGCTTTCGATGATTCCCTGCCTTCGCCGTGAAGATTCTGAACAACGAGATCGTACTTGCATGGGAGATTTACGCTAGCTAAGATTCTGGAAGGGAACATTGTGTCTCTGCTAGCATGGCCGCTCGCGTAGGACGGGATGGAAGGGTTTGGGAAGTAGGTTTGTCTGCGTGTGTGTTGCTCTTTCCCTCTTTGGAATGGTAATTGGAGACGTCCCATGTTCGAAGTTGTATACTGTTTACTTGGTTGTAAATCAATCTCTGTCCGGTTTGCTTGATGAGACCGCGCTACGGTGGCCCGAAGCAGGTCCGGACAGGCGGTGGTTATGAATGTAACCGTTGCCATTCTTGTGTCCCTGAAATAAAGCTGCACCCTCGGAGATTTCGAGGACTTGTCTGCAGACTTGTTGGACTGATGTGTGGATGTAGGCCTGCCTGTTTTTTCTATCCTATTCCAGGTTCATCTGTGCACATTTGCTGTTGGTTCTTGGTTGGTATGGCGTGTGCAGCACTTCGTTGAATGACAGCTACGAGGTTCACGGAGCAGTTCCACGGAACTGAAATGCAGACAAACTGCTTCGATCAGCGACGGGGCATGTGTGCACAAATGCAACCTGATGAGACCACGATCACTCCAGATTAATAAATATGGAAAATCTGGCCAAGGTGTTGTGCTCTCGGTTCGATGTGGTTTTTTTTTTTCAGCTTTCTGCTGTGGAAGGAGTCATTCATTCGCTGAAAACCAATTCAATGAAGTCCCATTGAGTCATTCGGTTCTTCGAACAACCAAACGTCCAAACTATGCGTCACGAACACCACAGATCATCACTGGAACTTCACWTAGTTACTGGACCGTTGACCTACGTACTGTACCATGCTGAATGCTAAAAAGTCGGGAGAGTCTTCGGGTGACCTGCGAATGGGTTGTGATTATAGGAGTATGACGAGCCGTTTCCGGGGTCAGCTCTGGAACCCRGGCAGCGTGGACGAATCCTCCCACACGAGACTGACGCGCTGCTGCGGCACAGCACAGCGCACTTGACCTGCCCGAGCGGTTCAGATCCTACTTTTCCGGGCGACCTCCTCGTCGCCATGCTCGTCAGCTTGGTGCCCTCCCTAGTCATCGTCGCGTCGTTCCACTGACCCTGCTGCTGCTGCACAAGCGAAGTGAGAGCGATCGAAACATCGAATTGCGAGCGAGTAGATCGAATTTGATCGAGAGATTTGTATTCAGTAGAAGCTGGTCCTGCTCGGCCTCGACGGCGCATGTATGTTCGTTCAGATCAGATCGCTTTTTTTTTGAAAAAGCAATGTTAGCAATGGTATGTTTGCACACATATTAAAGCAAATTTCAATTTCTCTTAAACTTGGACATGGACGGTGTCAACCTTGTTGGTGTACAGTACAGTACAACAAATGACATTAATTAAAAGCTCAAGAATTGAGTRCATGTGAAGAAATTACCGGCTAATTTTTGCAAGGATTGATACCTATTATTACAGCCGATGAAGTTGTCAGAATCTACAATTTCTTCACGAGGGGTCCAAGCACAAATAATTTAAGCATCTCAAAATTGCTTAATAGAAATTCGTAAGTGTACAGAATAATTGCTTTGGAAACTAAACCACCTAGTCTGTGATATGAAATCACTCTGTTTTCTGTTCCCACCCTTCTAGTGATTCTTGCAATGTTTCGATCGCTCTCACTTTGCTTGTGCGGCAGCAGGTCCAGTGGAACGACGACAACTAGGGAGAGCACGAAGTTGACGAGCATGGCGACTAAGAGGTCGCCCGGATAAGTAGGATCTGAACCGCTCGGGCAGGTCAAGCGCAGTGTGTAGCAGCAGCGCGTCAGTCTCGTGTGGGAGGATTTGTCCAAGCTGCCCGGATCCCAGAGCTGACCCCGGAAACGGCTCGTCATACTACTATAATCACAACCTGAACTGACCCCCTCACTGCCCCTTTTTTTACCCCTGGGAAAAACACTGAAATTCTTTTACCTACCACGTATGACAAAATTTGCAAATTTTGAATTCATATTTGCAATCAGAGGCCCCAAATCAGTCAGTGGAGGTGAAGAAATACTAAACTGACACATCACAAAATAGGGGGCAATTTTTACATTTACCTTGTGGCAGGGGCAATGAGGGGTCAGTTCACCCTAGCCCATGAATCATCCCCACCCACCCTCAAACTTACGGGCGAGTTTTCAGGACGGGGTTGAGATTCGAAGCTCTAGCCCCCCACAGCTGTCTAGCTAGCYTGGAGGGCTGGACGATCCAAAGTTCCGAGTGGCTTTGCTAGTACAGTAGAACCTCCCTAACTCAATCCTCTCTAACTCAATTAATAAATTTATGTCAAAGAACATTGATTTTTGGTCTTGGCTTAACAATATGAATCACATACAAAGATCATGCCCCTCCCTAATGCAATAACCTCTCTTATCTAATATGTCAGACATGTCCCAATCTTAAGGTCCGTGCACACTTGGCGTTAGGGCCCAACGGTCGTTGAATAATAAGAGCGGGGGATAAAACCAAAGTAATATTAAAAATTCAGGCTGTAGGCACGGGGACCAGCGTTGTGCTGAGCACAGAGTTGGTGGGGTTGTTTAACGGATGCATGTTCACACCAGCTTGTAATGTGTGCACCGTGGTATGACCTTCTGGAAGTATGCTGCGACTTAGAAGTGACCCTATCACACCAAATTTGGCATGCTGCACTGTGAGGGGGCCTACTTCGTCGTAGTTGTCGTCAAAGCGAGGGTATGCGTGGCTGTCGTAAGTGATGAACTGGGGAGGTGAAGAACTCAGTATCGAAGTGGAGAGAGTGCGCTGACAGAACTCAGTGGAAGCCATCACTGCAAATCCCCTTGGTAGTGGAGTCGTCTATATTTGGGAAAGTGTGACGATTTACCCGTTCGCAGTGCCATAGAATTTTTTTTATTACCATTTCTTTACTGCAATTTTGTGGATAGCAAGAGCTCGGCGGGAGAGACGTAGCTCAAGTACACGGAGTATTGGGAGCAGTCCTTACTCGGAAAACAAGTTGCCGAACATGGGTAACGCCGGGCGAAGGTAAATGTGCCACCGGTGTCCTCCCTTGGATATTGTATTCAAGTAGTATTGTTGTTGCTTGTACGCCTCTGAAATTGGATCTGTTTGCTTCTTTTTAGGGTTTCGCTACGTCAAGCACTGCTTATACGCCTCTGAAATTGGATCCGTTTGCTTCTTTTTAGGGTTTAGCTACGTCAAGCACGTCCGTCGTGCCAAGCTCCAGTGAGAACATTGTCGGCCAGAGCTTCCATCCATTCTGTCTGCGCAATCCACATGTGCATTTCAATCCTGCACGTTCAACAAGCGCACAAGCTCGACTTTACGTTTAGTTCAGTGAGCGGCTTCTGAAGAAACATCCACAAGTGCTTGAAGCTTTCACAATTATCAATAAGGTAAGTGGATTTGATAACTCTTCAAGTCGTTCACCTTGTATAGTCCCCACTTGCATTCTTTTTAAGCATACATCATTCTCAGTGGCAGCTTTTAAAGATTATTTGATACTAGAGCATTCTCGTTATCGTAACCATATTCATTACATTGAGACTTTTCGGAGTCTCATTTTTCTCTTCAACTCAAACTTGAACCGCTTCATCTCTTTACTATTTTTTTTTTTAATAATAAGTAACAACACCAACTTTTAGAATTTCATTATAGGATCACAATTTGAGCATTATTTATTTTTAGTTCCAATTACTCTTTTTTTAAATGAATTTTCCCAAAACTACCATTTTGTCTCAAAATGTGCGAAAAGTCTCTATTTAATGAATATGACCTTTTATGCCTTCCTATTAACAATTGTAGCGAGAAAATATGCATATATATATATATATATATGAAGTTTTTCTTTGTGAATTGGTTGTGCAAAATTCATTCCTAGGATTCTGCAATATTTCAAGGGGCCATGGATGTCCTGAACAACCCAACTGAGTTTCTGTCCCTTGCTACAACACTGCTCCTCATGTTGTTGTGCACGGAAAGGGCTTGTGATGCCTTTGCTGCAATGGAAGTAGAGGATGATGGTGGTGAGGACTTGGAGATCATGCCGGCAGCAGCAAAGGCCGGCACTTTGGATGTTGAATGCATGGCGATGGCAGCCTTGCACTCTTTCCAAGTCTGGAGTTGCATTGAATTGCTTGAGGACGATTTAGGCTACTGGGTGAAGCCTCGAAGCACAACTTGGTTTTCCGGGTTCTTCTTGGAGCAATATGCTGACGACCGATGGGTAGAAATTTTCCGAATGCCCAAAAGTTGTGTTTTTGCGTTGGCTGACCTGTTGAAGCCCGTCATAGCCAAGAAGGACACCAATTACCGTCTTGCTATTCCGTTGGTCGTGCACGTGGCTTGTACTTTATTTAAACTTTCTCATGGAGTCAGCCTACTTGTGTGTTTGCTGTGGGACGAAGTTCGGTCTCCATGTTGTTGCGAGAGGTAGTTCATGCTATCAATGATGCACTTCGTGGAGAGATCAGTTGGCCGACGGGACATGCTCTTCTCAAATCTGAAGCTGAATTTTGTCGATTGTGCCGTCTCCCTGGTGTTGTTGGTGCTATTGATGGCACTCATGTTGCCATCTCGAAGCCGAAGTTTGGATCTGCGGATTACTATTATTTCAAATCCGGAGGCTACAGTATGAATTGTCAAGCGGTTGTGGCAAGTGATAAATGCTTCCTCGATTTATTTCTTGGTATGCCCGGTTCTACTAATGATTCACGTGTGCTTCGACGCTCCACCTTGCACAGGAAAGCAAACAATGCAACATTGTGGGATTCGAGTGTGTCATTTGAAGGATTCAGTCCTTATCTGCTCGGAGATGCAGGCTACCCATTGCTCTCCTGGCTTATGGTGCCACATCAAGAACATGGCACGGTGGCACTAGCTCACTCTTTGTTCAATAAGCATCTTTGTAGAGGTCGTGGGGTTGTGGAGAATGCGTTTGCACTTTTGAAGCAAACGTTTCGAGAACTTCTCCACAAGACAGATCTGCATGTCACGTTCGTGCCTGACGTGATTACAACTTGTGCCTTGTTGCATAACATGCTACTGCGGCAGTCTTCAGCTGATGTTCAACGTTTACTCACAATTTTGCGCACCGAGGGCATGCCAGCTGAAACAGACCTTGATGGAGCCACTCGTGCTGATGTGCAGCAGCTTGCTGCGGATGAAGGCCCAGTAATGCAGGGTGTACAAAAGAGAAGAGACCTTGGCATTTACCTCTCTCTGCAAAGAGGGTTGCAGCTTCCATGAAGGTAGGTAATTCAATTAGCAATATTATACTTTTTTACAAATTTTGTTTATTTATGTGAATATGTCAAAACTGTACGGAGAATTATAGTAGCTCTGATTAAACTACCGGTACTGCTTATTCCATTTACAAAACATGAACTTAGGTGCAACTACAATCTACATACAGCTGGATCAGTACTGAGGCATGCTAGTGCAGGTGTAGAGGACAGTTACAACTGACAACATAAACGCAAAATAATTATTGGGCTTGACCTTCTATGTAGGAGACTCGAGACTTCCAAAATGCTGCCTACAGAGCGGCACTGTACAGCAACTTGAAGAAGAGTTTCCGGTCTCATCTTCTGTGGTTGAGGTTTTCCATCTTCAGCGCATATCTTCCGCTAGTCAGTGTCATTAGGGTCGGTAGATGTTTCTAGCTGAGAGGGTGCTGCAGCCCACACGTGGTAGCCGTCGTGAGAGGGGACAGTGGACCCTCCATCTACCGCAATGAATCTTGGTATAGGATTGTTGCGCTGAAGACCAGCGTTCAATACGGCAGCTAGGTTTGACAAGCATTGTACCACTTCTCCTTGCTTCAATATAGATAATTTCGCGTTGTCATTGGCATGCTTCGCATTTTCATGAAGTCTGAGGTCGCGCTCTCTGTGGTACCGCATTTGCTCCTYGAACATCTTCTCTTGTACGTGGATCTTGGTTTTCTCCACCTCTCGGCTTGCTTCTGCGATCACCTTCATTTGGGTCGTCATGGCCTCTCCTGTGGCCTTCGTAGCTTGTGCTATCAATGTATGCCCAGACATGAACTTCTGACGAACGGCGGTGTTGCCTGGCCGACGGCGCATTGTGTTTTCTGTAGTGTCAGTGGAACTTATTTCGTGAACTGTAGCTCCTGCTGGCACAGCAGACCTTGGGCAAGCTACAATTGGAGGCGTAGGCTGCGGGGGCTGTTGGATCGAACGTGTTGGCATTCGTAGTTGCGTACCCACTTGGATGGGCGTGAAGGCGCTGCACGTCTGGTCGCCACTGTCTTCAGCATCAGCATTGAATGTAGTTTCCATTGCGTCCTCCGTGTCTTCAAGACTTGTGTTTTGCTCATCAATGTCTGCAGCAGCTGAACTTGGTGCTTCAGTTGATAGTAAATCTCGGGTATGTGGAGGTTGCATGCTGGGTCTCAGGCTATTCCACTCATGGATAGCGTAAAACAAATCTTGATTGTAAGATCGTGGCAAGGAACTGTTCCTCCTGTCAGTGGCACTCAAATTCCAATAGTTAGCAGAATTGGTACCCGTGTGTAAAAAGTAATCAGAAATTCTCTTGTACTCCGGCATGAGTTGGTTCCACTTGCTTTTGCAAGCATGACCATCTCGGAGACAAGGAGAATATCCAGCACACATCACGTTGACACTTATGCATGCCCATTTTGTAGAGTCAGGGTTCATCAGATCACAAGGATCCTTAGCCTCCAACTCCTCGAAAAATAACTGCCGCTTTGCAGCTATCAAAGCCAAAGTCTCCTGCAGCTGCCAATTTGGCCCACGGTCCTTGCGAGCGCGCTTGGAACTGTTTGTTGGGCATGGAACTTCGATGGAGCCTGCAGGTCAGAAGTTGCCAACACCCGAGGCTTGTGGATGTTCAGCAGTCGCTCTCCTGTCGCCGTGAAGACCTGCACATGGGCTACAGTGTTTCAATGATAGACATGCAAGGTGACCATTTTTGTGTTCAATATGACTACAGTTCATGGAAGAAATCAGTGGAGTTGACACAAACTCATGTTGGAGCACTCATGAGTGATACGAAGATTTGACATACATGTACGAGTTCGAGAAACATGCAGTGCAAGTCACGTAGCTGTATGTAAGAGTTTTGGAAGTCACGAAACTGTCAACAGTTTGACGACAACAACAACGAATAGATTTTGGGATCCTTCTATAGGCGCTAATGTCAAGCATTTTTGACAGATGCATCGCTAGTTGGTCATGGTGAAAATCAAGCGCAACAAATGCTAATTATGTGTGGAAAACTTACCATCTGTTGCGGGGACTGAAGTGGGTGAGGCATTAGCCCGAAGTCTGTGGATCTAAAAATTTTCCATGTTCTCTTTCCGTGAAAGTCAGTGCAATTTTGCGCTTCCTGAAATGACAAAGGAAAGCACGTTAGCAAACAGTTGGAATTATAGCATCAAAACAAGTGAGGGGAGCGAACACAATCTCATGACTTCATCCCATGCAGGGCATGCATCGTGTTGAAAGACAAATAGACAAGTTGTACCTGATTTGAGTGGTGCAAATTTGTGAGCTAGACAGCAACAATGCATATGAGGATGTTGATACTGTTCTTGACCTCACTATGCAGTTCATATTTAAGCGTTTCAGAGGCAACGTCGAACATCGGCGCATTCATTCTCTAGTGACGTTCTTACGCAATGCATGGCGGCGGCTTCGGACATGGCGGGCCCAGAATTAACTTCCGCCCACAACGCCACCCTTTAATCTGCAGTCACAGTTAATGGGCCCTCCCGAGCTCCAATAACAAAAACCGCTCTCAAGAGTCCAAAATCTCCGTTTCCAGCAGTTCGAGGTGGTACTTAATGACAGCCGAAAGAGCGTTCGATAAAATAATATTTGTGTCCTTCGTAGTGAAGACCGCTCTTTTCCAACGACACGTCTGCATCCTTGTAGGTTCGGCATTCCCGAATGACCGTTGGTCTGAAAGGAGTGAGATTTTTTCTTCACCCACCGCTCCCTTCTTTGACCCTTAAGGCCAGGTGTGATCAGACCTTTATTGTGTTAGACTGTTGGGGAGGTTCAATCTGTACAAAGCTATGAAAGCTATWTTTTTCTAGATAACAATGAAGTAACTTGCATTTGAGGTGTGACTAAAGTGTGTCCTTGATTGCGTACTTCAACAGGTCTGTGATTACTATACTGTACATGAAACAAATGCTAAGTAAGCATTTGAGGCAAGTGGGCCTAATTAGAATTTTGAACAACTATGGATTTTCTCAAACATTTAAAAAGTACTAATGTTGTGCTATTAGATGATCAAAATGAAATTTTCTTGGACTAAAAATACTTCTTTTAGTTAAAAATGTAACACAATTTGGTTTAAGTGACTTAACATTTTGTTTGATTATAKCATATTGTTAAAATTAATATCAATTCAATCATAGAATGTTTTTGTAAAATTTCAAATCCTAAATACATTGGTATTTGTAATATAGCTAAGTCATGCTTTATTTCAAATGTAATAATCATGTCAACTAATGATTGTATTTTAGTACTTTAACATATAACCTTGTTCATCAAATTTACACTTTTTACATCATTTGATTTTGATTTGGTTAGTTTAGTATAAAACAATGAATAAATAGTTACATCAAAAAATTGAATATATTCTAAATTGAAATCAAATGATTCTTAAAACATAACTAATAAATAAAGCGGTTTCTAAATTTAATAAGATCGATTGTTATTTTTAAAATTTTATTTTTGTATTGTAGGTGTATATTGAAGCATTGCATACTCACATAGATGTACTCCATCTTCCACCTCAATATCGTCTTGAACCTTGTTACACCCTTCAAGAAGAATTCATGCGTCATGAACACCGAAGTCCAAAAGTAGGTGATATTTTTAAACTCCGACTCATGTTACCAAAGTTTGATGAAGATGTTCAAGATGAAAATKGGCTTGATGAATTTAAGGCTCTTCAAGGTAGAAAACGAAGTCTAGAAGAARCAAATTGTAAAGCAGGTATTTATGAACTATTTTCAAATAGAATATTAAATGTAGTAGTATTTTGTATTCGTAGACATCTTCATTTGATATTTTAGTAAATAAATTTACTATCACATTTACTATCACATTTCAAACCATTGCAATTTATTTTTCAATCATTAAATTTTTTTTTTGCAGTTTTATTCATGATTAAATGTAATGGAATATTTTTACAAATAGCAATATAGTAATTTTATTAAATGTATCTTGTATTGATTTAAAAATTATTATTATTTTTACARTTTATAATAATATTTTAATTATACATGTAATTATATATACTTTAAAAGCAGCGATGAAGAAAGCAAAACKTCTTCCAMCAAATATAGCATCTTCAGTTATAYCTTTAAGTGAACACCTTAAGACTTCAAATCCACTATCACACTTTGAATGGATGGAACTTAATCTTCCAATTGCAGATGTTGTCGTAGGGACTACGGCAGACAATCGGTTTGCTACTAATGACAGTCGTTTTTCATATGTGAAACACTTTCAATACAAAAAGCTTCAACAAATGATTTCGCAACTTTTAGTTGATCACTATGAACAAGGTGTTGTTGAAGGCATTCAAGCATATGATAGTGTTAAAAGTCCAAATTCTTCAACACAAACTATTGATAACATTTTTATTGTAGGCCCTTTAGATATTGGCAAAAGTCACCTTCTTGCTGCTGCAGTTTGATTTTAGAGTTGAATTTTAGGATAAACAAGTTTCAACTAATTGATGTAAGTGAGTTGTATCCAATATAGACTGTGAACTATTACAACATGACCAAGMCTTTAAAGTTATTTGTGAAGCTTTTTTTATTGCATTGGGAGATGATAACTAAAGTTGACGCATCTTGAAAGTTGCACTACTTCAAATAAATTGCTTAATTTATGTGAAAATATTGAAAATACATTSATATGGTTATTAGACCAATGTAAAACTATAAAATGGTGATCATGAAATAAATATGTACTATTTAGAGTGACTTGTAATCATTCTATGATTTGTGCTACCAATGTAAAATTTGACTTAATAGAAAACTCAACTATGGTTTAATACCTTCAAATGCTTCACAATAGATGAAAACCTCAATGTAYGTATCTAATTCATTGTTGTAGTTTAATAAACTTCAATCAATTTATACGAAAACAATAAAAATTTATGCATAAATTATAAACTAAATTTATACTAACCAATTTTTTTCAAAAAATTTGATAAAATATTTGTAATATTTTTAAAACATTTAATACATGCATTGCTAATAATAATTGTTATCTAAAATAAGGACATAATAATTTAACAACAAATTTATTCATTATCTAGATAGTTGTTTTTCTTTAAAGATTGTGGTCAATTAAATTGAAGGATTGATTTGATTTATATTTTGTTCCTATTTAAATATCACAATCTCGAGGATATATGTAATTTTTATTTTTRTTTTTATTTTAAGGTGAAGAAATAGAATGTTGGAYGTAATGAAAGTTTATAAGTTCAATAMCAAWTGGCAAAAAAATTGAAGAGCTTCCTAATGAATGGAACTACAAATATTTTTAGATGTTACTAGAAGATTGCATCTTTATCTTTCTACATGGTATGATGCGTTAAAAGAAACAATTCAACATACAACAAAAAGAAAAAAAATGCCTTTTGAGCTGCAATGTGGACCCTTTTATCTCAAGGGTTTGTTGATAAAATGTAAGATCATTTAAATACGATGTCTGAAAATTTATAAAAGAGATCTTGAATTAGTAAAATTTGTTGATGGAATTAGTAATATATTTTTAATATGTAATATTTAGATTTACCCATATTTYTATMTTTTTGATAATTTGTTAATATTATGTAAATATTGAATGATGAATCATCAAAATTACAACAGTCATTTACACTATTAATTTGGAAAAYAAATTTAGCATCTTAAATTATAAATATAATTTTAATTAATTTTTTATATATAAAATAAATCAAATAAACTTTAATGTTAAACTTTCAAATTATTTAGTAATATGCAAATTTCATATACCATCTAAAATATTATTGTTTGTATTGGAGAAAAAAACTTGCTTGAAAAATCCTAAAGATAAATATAGATCATATATATTTTATCATAGTGAATGGTCATAGTATGCCATCGTGTGGATTTGGTAAGTAGCAAATTGGCATAATTAATAGTAAATATAAACAACAAAAAAAGATTTTTTGATGTTACATGGCTAATTGCAATTAGGTGAGAATCTAGATTTTTTATYGGTGAATAGCATCCTTTGGTTGGAAAATGCTATATTAAAATAAACAATCATTAGAGATTTAGAATTATTGGTGAACAACTGTTGGCATTTCCACTTGTCAATATGATAAATTTGTGTCTAATATTGATTGAGTTAARAAATAGGAGGAAAGCATTTAAATGTAGAGGACCTTTACATGAATTTTTTAAAAGGTACTAAAATATAAGTCTTATCAATGGTCATGCATACTACTTTTGGAAACATATAAAGCTTGTACTAGAGTACTTATTGATTTCCGCCATGAAAAAAAAACACCATGTGTATATCAATAGATTACAAATTTCAATTGGAAAATCATCAAAGCATCATCTTTCAAGAAAGGTTTCATGAAYTAGTCTTGCATAAAGTAGGTACCAATTACAGTTAATATGGAAAAGATGTTTCATGGTCCATGAATTTGAGCATTCTAGAGGTTGAAATTCCAAAAWATCATGTATTGAACTTAAAAGAAAAAGATGGTTTGAATTGTGTAGCGATGACAATAATGGAAAAGGAAAGGTAAACAATGGGGTTGATTGTCTTGAAGTCTTTACAATGTTTTGCCATGTAGATTCTTGAATTTGATATTTAGATTCATTAAAGTTTCARTTATTCCATCAACCACCAATAACTTGATGCATTTTCATTGTGATTGATATTTTTTAACACACCCATCTTTTTTCTAACATTTTAAATTTATGTCAAATAAAAAGGTTTATGACATGCAAATTCAAATTTGCATAGAAACTAACTCATTTGCCAACTCATGGTATTGTATAATATAATACATAATACTAGTAAAAAAAAACTTATAAATGAATTCTCATAAATTGATTAAAGATATGTTAGAGTACGTCTTTCCAAACTAGTAAAACATTAAGTTGAATTAYTGGTAATTTGGCAAAATGTTTGAAAATTCAATAGTCAAGACATCATTTTAGCTAGCTTAAAATCTATCCTATATTAGAGTTGGACCTCTTTGTGGATTTGGCATCTATATTTATGCTTGTGATCCTTGAGTGCTTTGTACAAAATTGCTCCAATGATTATCTGTTTTCAAAATGTTATATAAATGTTTGTTTTAATTTGATGAAATTAAATTCAAGAAAAAAACTTCCTAGCTTGTGTATAATTTAAAATTTGCCTTTATGTTCAATGCATGGTATATTTTCAATAACTTCCAAGCCTGTGGCAAATACGGCCATACAGATTCGAAGGGAGGATTCTTGGTGTAGTAGAAAATGTTGTGAGATAAACAATAGGATCAGTTCAATTTGTTGAAGGTAAAATCTATAATTTTGGTAGATCTCCTATAACATTGTTAATGTGTCTCTCAGATAATTATATGTAAAATAAGGTATTTGAAAATCCCACATTTTTTTGTGCAATAGAAAAAAAATAGGGTGCCAAACATTGGATTCCCTTCAAAGTGCTTAGTACTAGATTTAGTATGTTGATGAATGGCTTAAGGTGGGTGGTTAAAATTGTTGTCTTGAATTTGAATTAGAAGCCTTTGGATTGGTGGAAAATGCTCATGGGATCATGCTTACGTGGCAAGAACGTGCTCAAAATTTCCAACAAATATAGGATTTTAGGATTTAAGGTAGATTGTGCTCTTAAAGCGACCATTTAAGAGCTAATTGCTTTTTCAGGGAAGCTAAACTCCTTGAAACAATGTTCAGTGAATTTTCATAGGAAGAAAAAAGAAATTGGCATCTAACCCAAGTCGTTTCATATTTTTCGGACCTTCAAAGAATTAGTTACAAATTTTTGAAGTTGTAATAGAGTGGTCACTAAAAGCAACCACCTCCTGAAATGTACACTGCCCGGACATTGAACAAAGCAAAATGTATATCTCTAGCATGATCGCTTTTAGAGCATGGGTGCTTTAAGAGCAGACTACCTTAGGTTGAGAATACTCATACATTTGTTTGTGAGCACATGTGGTACATTCGAGTCTGGCTTCCACTCTCTGCCGCAAGAACATTCGCTTCTCCGACCGGGTCCATTCCACCATCTCCCGGCACAAGGAAATTTGCAAATCGGAGGTCCCGGGGATCTTGGCGACCGCATCGATGATGCTCCTCACGATCTTGGCGGTCTTGGCCTTGGGAATCAGATTGAAATACGGCCTCAAATCCGTGAGCAAGCCACGCAGTTCCTCCGCCTTCTTTTCCTGCGACAGCAGGTCCGAGAGCGCGGTGATCGCCTGTTCCTTGATGCGCAGCACTTCGGCCGTGGACGTGGGGTGGTACAAGATCTCGCGCAGCAGGGMAATCGCCTGCTCGGGGTCGCTGTCCTTGAACTCCAGCGCATGTGCTAGGGTTTCACTGCTAGGGCTCCATCCCGATGCATCCTTGCCGCTTCCGCTTGCGCTCGCCTGGAAAGCCGACACCGGCCGGCCCACTGCGGTCGAAGCCATGGCAGGCCAAACCACTCAATACGGCACAATATCGATTCCGGCACAACAGGACACAGCGGCAACACGAAGTCCCAGCGGGAGGGACGATTGAAATGGTGACGCTAAGTTAGGGTATGACGCGCCAAGCTTTCCCTGCTTGGCAGAGAAAACAATGCAGACAGGGAAGGCTGGGCACTCTCACCCGCTTCGGGAGCCTTCCAGGGGAGCCAGCGTTCTCGGCACAGGGAGCGTCGCACCGTCCGTTCCCCGCCCCTGTCCAGGCCCCGGCTGGAACTTCGAGCATCCCCACTGAGCGGAACCCTTCACTTTATACTCTATTGTGTATTATTATTAAACCAATTTGAGTATTTTTGTTATTTTGATTTACTGAAGTCTCTACCTACAGTACCGCACTCCGTATTGTAGTATCAAGTTTTGATTAGGCCCGGTTTACATTTGGGGCCGGATCGAAGGCCGGCCGGAACTCTCCAAGTTTGAACCAATAGGATCACTCAATTTCTCCAAATCCAGCCCAAGGACTTTATACTTGGGGTCGGCCGGAACTACAACTCATCCTACGTGTCGCATTAGGTGGCATGGTTTTGGCGCAAAACCATCCGGCCCCAAGGGAGCAATCAAGCTGAGGTTTTTGGTGGCCAGAACTCCCATCTAGGGCCGGATTGGGCTCCTCCGTTGGATGGAAGAAATCTCCACCTACCAATGTAAAGTCTTTTTTATTTCTATTTTTTACATGCTTATAATCATTATATGTGAGCTCAAGAACTTCCTCCCATCTCGATTGCTGAATTTTTGGGAGCACAGAGAATGAGTCAAAGTAAATAAATATATGAATTAGCCATTTGAATTGGTTCAGTTGATGTTTGTTAGTTGTTACTGCTACATCAGTGCACACAATATTATGTACAATTGGAATTAAATAACATGAGATGTTCTAATTTAAATTATTTTAGTTTTATAAATTAAACTAAAAATTAAATTGATTATTATAATTACAAAATGCTTTTAGTAGAAATTAATATTATTGATATAACCTCATATAACAACCTTATAGTTCTACCATATATATTTTATTGGTATAGGATTAAAGAACTTTTAATTACCAAACCAAATTTTGGCTTCTCTATTGATCAATTTTTTCATTTAATTCAGCTCCTGAATTAATTTTTTAGTTAATTAGCTTTCCAGTTAATTTTTTCAATTAATTAGCTGAATTTCTTTTTTCCTATTGAGGAGATAACTAACATGCAAAGAATATAATATTTATTTTTGCTTTATAATTGTGCACAATTTTACATACAATTGTTCTTAACATGAGATGTTCGTTTGGTACATGCTTATAAATTAAATTTTTGATACGTTTCTTATTCAACTACATTGTACACACACAATTCTCTAAATTGACCTCATTGTTGATTGTTGAAGTTATGCCACAGACTCTGACATTTGTAAGATGATGTGTGCTTTTATCAATTCCATTTTTGAAATAGAAAAAACAAGAATAGAATGGAAAAGTTAAAGAAAACGATCAAAATTTTTTTTTAAATAAAAGAAAGAGGAAAAAAAAAGTTAAATAAATGAAACCTTTTTTTCTAAATAGGAAAGAAAGGAAGAGAAAGATAAGCATGCATGTTTTTATATTTTTTTAATTGAGCATTGAAAAAATCCAAGAGCACATGAAATGAAAATTGGGCCTTAGAATCCGACCTAAGAGCTTTACATTGACTGGGGCTGGATGGAAAACTAGGGCCGAATTGAAGGCCGGATTGAAGGCAAATCCGGCCGGCCTTCCATCCGGCCTCAGGCCTAATGTAAACCTTAACTTACAACTACAAGTACAAGCTTAAGTTATTCCAGGGCCCCCTCTGAGCTTCATTGCTGGAGTCGCATATGGTATATCTATCAAGTGCCAAAGCCAGTGAGTTTGGTACTAAGTTAGGGTTTGAGGGGGTTTGGGGGTCAGTCCAGAGGTGAGTCCAGACGGAGCGGATCGCCTGCTGCTTGCCTGCCCCCGCTATGGAGCCCGTGTTGCGCAAGTTCTCTGTCTTCGACCTCGAAACTTTGAAGCGGGAGCTCGAGCACATCGGAGTCAAGTCGCTGCATGTCTTCACCATTTGGACGTCAGTTGCTTCTGCTTCTGCTTCTGCTCTGCTTTTGCTTTGCTGGAATTTTCGCAGTTTCGAATTGTAGGGGCCGCATGCCACACACAGATGACGAGTGATTACGATTCTAACCGGGAAACCAAGAGTCCAGTAATAACCAGAATTCTTGAGTTCTTTTTTTTTTGGACGACTTCGCGAATCTTCCTGGGTTTTGTCTTTATAATTGAGCTGAATTTCAACAGTTTTCCATCTACCGTAGTTCTTTCGTATTCCGCCAATTTTGAGCGAGGGGAGAACATTCATGAGATCTAATGGCTAGTTCTAATGGCTAAATCTTTAAGATATCCCGGGTTTTGCTTCCCCGTTCATGGCTTTTGAATTCCGGTAAATCATGGAGAGCGTTTTGTTATCGTCACTTCATTCAATTTCTCACGTATTTTTCTTGTGGTTGCGAACAACTGTCAAATTTTTCGTTTGAAATCGACGTGCTCTTTTGCCCTTATTCACTCATGCTTGGGTTAATCGGCACTCATGCGTGGAGGGAGGAAAATGTAGCTTTTAAACAGGGTCCATCTGACAAGTGCAAGGTTGTCGTGACAGGTATGTCTTGGCTCATCTAGATACAGAAGCACATGATGTGCCTGGACTGCCTCATGCTGCCATCGAGATGATAAAAGAAAAATTCAAGACATTGACCTCGCAAGTTCAAGATCAACAAACATCTGCGGATGGCTCGACAACAAAGCTCTTGATCCAATTACAGGTATATTTTTTCTGTTTGTGCACTTCATCAGTACTAAATTGTGCTATTAATAACTGCTTGTACCACGACCTGAATGTTCTCTGGGGAACCTGCAGTTCACGAGGACTAAGAAAGCCCTTGTGCACTTGGACAACGTAGCCCCACGAGACAGAAAAGGACCACTTGAGGTTCGGGGCGTAGCAGATGGACTGTTGGACAATACTGCCTGCTTCCACCTCGGCGGCCTGGAGCAGATGCTGCAGTGCATGTACACGCGTGTAGTTCATTGTAGCGGTGCTTGGAAAGATGGGTTTGATGATATCCAGGTGATGGAGCGTTACCAGAGGAGCCACTGGATGTGCTGCTAGAAGACCAGATATGTCTCCTACGATGTCCAGCTGCAAGACAAACGTCAGTCCAAGATTGGCGTGTAAGTTCAGATAGTTCACGTATATATAGTTTAGGCACATTTCTATGCAGATCGACCAGCACTCATCAAAAACAGAGTTAGAAGGGACGAGAATTTCTGAGCACCAAATTATTTCGCAAAGACTTGTGCAGCATTGCAAGAGTCAAAATGTTGACCAGTCCTAGTTTTTGAATGAAGAAACATTTTGGCGCACCTTAATTTGGCTACGGAAAATGCTAAAATACTGAGCTGGACATATATACATATTCTTTTAGTAAGTAAATAATGAGACCAACCTGGTGGAATCCCGGCTCCTTCGTAAGAGGAATGCCAAGCTCTGCCATGCATGCATGCATGCGATCATCGCTACCAAACAGATACGGATATCTGTTGCCAGCATGCAGTAAGTGAAGATATTAGAAACAGTCCAGTTCTTGCAGTCGGTTGCCAGGAAAACTAAAGCGTTCGTAAGTACTGTATATTCTTCAACTAATCACTCACGCCGTCTCGTGAAGAAACAAGTAGTAACTAACAAACCAAAAACCCCAATGCAAGTTCAAACTATGATTCATCCAAGAAGCCAGCCAACCAGCCAACCAAGCAAACGGTACGGAGATCGATCTTTCTTCGTCCTGGAAGCTATGAATCTGGATTGTAAGTAATGTGAAGGCGGGGAGAAGTTGAGTACCTAGACAGGCAGTCGTCCTGTATTGTSGCCAGAGCCTTTGCCAGCGGGTAACTGATGGCAAATCCTCCTCCACCAAAGGCCATGGTGTAGGAGAAGAGAATGTTTTGAAGGTGGCTCTCGGAGTTGCTTCCGATGTAGTACATGAGGGTGGGATCGTACTTAGACAGAACTTGCACCAGATTGTCAGCAAAGAACATGGTGTCGTCGTCCCCCACCACAAACCAATCCACATTGGGCAGATCCAGCCGCAGCAGCTCCGACACGATGCGCGAGATTCGAATGGCCGACCGCCAGCCTCCTTTGTACGTGTACTGGAAGTGGGATGTGTTCTCTGAGATTCTGTAGGGAGGCCACTCGGGAGGCCAATAATTCCCATACGGCTGCTTGTCCAGAAACACGTACCCTCTCATCTGCGAAGGCCTCCACCACAGCTTCAAGTACTCCTTCCTGCCCCACCACATATCCGTGGCTGCTGCAATGCCAAACACGATTCTCGAGAGATCGGTGTTCCTCCGCGAAGCACGGTGGCCTCGGTCCACTAGCTCTGCTTCGGKGTGATCGCGTGCCCTTACTGTGGTATCTTCATCCGCAGCAAAGCTTTGAATGGAAATTTCCTCAGCTGGGAAAATAAAAGGGCTCACGCAGGGAGTTGGGGTGCAAGAAGAAGACGTCCAGCAAGGGTGCGCGCTCATGAGAAACAGTGACAGGACATAGACGAAGGAGCAGGCACAGGCCATGCCCACTGTGATGCTCGCTTTGCGATGCCCCACCCCGGAGACCTGCTCTCCTTGTGAGTAGTAGTGCTTCCCATTTCCATTTCCATTTCCATTGCTTACCCCCATGACTCGATCGATCGATCGATCGATCTCCGCCTCCTGTGGCACCTAGTCCCTTAATCAGGGTTCAACCTGCATGTATTCAACAGGGATGCTGAATGTGGGGTGCTGAACATGGAAACGCTATCATGCCCGTCACTCAGACTGTATATCAAGATTCGTCACCATATACACTTGCTGCAAGGAGTCTTGACCGATTCTTCAGAGGTTCTTTGATATTTTGTAGCACAAATACAAATAGTTCCTCAAGGCCGACACCTGTGCACATCCAATGACAAAGCAGCTCGCTGCATCAGAAGCCGAACGATGTAGTTAATTAAAGTGAGAAAGAGTTCCGGCCTCTATCACCTACACTAAGACCTCATCCACGTGGTCATTTCCAGATATACCTGTTCTGTCAGTTAGGGGATTGGAAATTGTCGGAAACAAAGTAGTCAATGTGAACCTACAGAAAGCGTTCTAGTGGGTGCCAAGATGAAGTGTGGGATGCATTATGAGGAGGGGCCAAGAGGCTCACCTCATTTTGCCAAGAATTCCTCAAATATGACTGCGCAAGTGGATCATCAACTCGGGCATCTTTCAACTAACACCGCTAAAAGTTGACAGTGGTGCAACTCAGTGATTGGATCGATTGCAAACCCAAGATGATTGTCAAAGCAATGGCATGTGCTATAAAGGAGTAACAATTTCTTCAATCAAAGACCTTAGTTGCGCCCATCAGCAGCTAGAGAATTGCCTCCACGCGACAAGGGGTTTAGAAGGGGTCCAAGTAGTGAACCATAATCAGGGCATGCAAGCTTATTCGGAGCTTGATCGCAGGACCCTACATTTTAAACGCCTCCTCAAGATGAAACAAGGGGCTCAACGATCTCAGCTTCACATGCCACCTGTGCCTTATTCAGTAAACCCTGCCATGGCTTCACAAAAAAGAAGAGCAAGTACTATAAAGAACTAACTTACTGTTGCGAAACGAGYCGAAGAGCTCGGACTTGGTGTTGGAAATCCATCACGAGCTTCTCAAACGTCAAGAAAGCGCGCTCAAAACATCCAGCTCGATTGGGCTTGCCGTTGGGGTCCTGTGCCCTAATGGTGCAATGTTCCAACCCCACAATCCATCTTCTACGAACCTAGCTACAAACAGTCAGTCAGTTCTAATGCAGCCGTCCTCACGCACCTCTGAAAACACATGCAAGCCAGATTGTCAGAAACGCCAAGGAGAAGTATTGCATTGGGGAGTCAGACCGACGATCGAGAGGTATGGAAAGTGAAGAACGCAAATGACAAAAGCAAGCTAACATGGAGGAAATTATATCTCGCAACGTACCAGAAGGGATGGGAGCTTCGAGTAAGCGAGCGATCTACCAGGGGTGTGGCTATGGCTGCGCTGGCTGCCTGTATGCCAATGCAATGGTGAGCTTTCTCAGTAACTAAAGTGTGAGCTCCCTCCGCAAGAAGAAACGTGACGTTAACCTTACCTTACCTACAGTTTGAGGGTCTCCAAACGACCAAACAGGAACGAGGTTACCTTCACACACTTCAAGGTCCACAAGCTCTCTGTCGTGAAAGTCTGAAACCTGCTCTCTAGCAGTCTCGCTCAKTCCATGGGGGCATGCAGGCCAGCTTTATCTTAGCTAATGGGGCTTTCCCACTTGGCGTTTGGAAGCGTCGTTCGTAAGCCTGATAAAGAGTCAACGAACGGCAACTAACTTAGTCAGGAATGAGTAGCCGCAGGACGCACGATTGGTGTTTGGAAGTCGAAAAAGGCCATATTCGTTATATTGAGACTTTTTGCGGTCTCATTATTGTCCTTGACTCAAGGATAAACCGCTTTATCTCTTCACTATTATTTTTTTATAAATAGGTAACAACACCAACTTTTAGAATTTCATTATAGGATCATTATTTGAGTATTTTTTATTTTTTATTTCAATTACTATTTTTTTAAATGAATTTCTCAATAATTAGCATTTTGTCTCAAAATYTGCAAAAAGTCTCAATATAACAAATATGGCCTTGAAGATGCGCTTGTACTCAGGTATGAGTTGGTTCCAYTTGCTTTTACAAGCAAGACCATCACAAAGGCAAGGAGACATTGCCGTGCGCATTACCTCCACGCTAACCTGCACCCACTTCCCGGCTTCAAGTGGCTTCAAGTGTCATCAAGTGCCAAACATCGACACAATGGATCTCGTCCAGCGACATAGTTTGTTTTGCCTGTATGAGTGTGTGGATCTCTAAAAGATTCCAATTCAAGAGTCTATCGTGACAAGCACGCCTTGCAGCCGAGGAACTACCATTATTACCAGCCTCAGAGGTAGCACGTCYTATTTTGAGTAGAGCATATGYACAACTAACAACACRATGAGGGACGGCCRGTGGAGTGCTTGCACAAACAAATCAACATGCGTMGTGGAGAACCACTTTCGTGGACATTTTRTTAGCCAATTGCATGGACGTGGATGTGAAGAAAACTTTATTACATGTAGTGCGGTATTCCCAAATRACTTSACAAAAGAGACATTTCTCATGTTCGACAATGTCTGTCAAGGAATACCCGTTGGTAGTCAYACATCTYTGTTGACGACCCRGTCTAAAAACAAAAACAAAAACTCAATGTGTCAAGAGAACTTACCAACACTTGGGGTGGGACTAGCGCCATTGGAGGCAACTACTCCATTGCACTATTATAGTCCATTGTCCATGATGTTGATTTTATAAAAACAACAAACAAGGATTCACTTCTTGTCACAGTAGAAATTGTGATGYTGCAATTCATGAGAGCTACTACCGACGGTGTAATCTCTCACAACAATTAATGAATTTGATGACATGAACAACGTTGAGGATTTACAATGCATTGTTCAACTATGGAAGCATTTCTCGTTGAAAGTGATGTCCTCTAATGTCAACATTAATGTCCAAAAAATTGTGTAAGGATTGATAGGATAAAAATACTTTTCATGATAGTGTAACATGGGATGCTTAGCATCAAATGCCTACATAAACATTGGTTTTGCAAGGAAATTATGTCATGTAGCTTCCCCGTCTGCACCGCGTGGGCAAGGAGTGCCACATGGGAATTTATATCATTTGGCTTGTCTATCATATGGCACCTGACATGGTGGCAAGAAGAATAACATGGAAACCAATGAAAAAGATGTGGCATGCCTTATTAGCATATTTTTATGCTGTCTTGAAATTTGAATATTGTTTTTTGAGACATCAAAGTAAACCTCTGGACACTTTTCTAAGACATCAATTAATATATACCATTTCCGTAGGTCAAAGTCAATAGAAAAAAAAGTATTTAAAAAAAAGTAAAACAAAATGATCAAGAAAAATTGTCAAATTGAGTAAGAATTAAAGAAAATTTACCATGTACCATCAAGACAATTTTTGATGGCAAAATAAAGAAATACTTCGTTGATACTTAGTGAAAATGAAGTGTAGGGAGGATGCTTTTTATAATGAAATCCATTGTCCATCCACGGTCAAACAAAGGATGTGGAATAATTTGACAATGGAAGCTTGACTCATGGACATGTAGACATTGTTTTAAAAATGTGGACGCTGTTTCAGAAATTCTAATTTGAATTCAATTCTTGCTTCACATATCTCATATGTTTTGTTTTACTTCCTACCACCACACTTGTATAAAGAGCTTTTCTTTTCATTCATGGTGTACATCCATGTATTTTTCTTTTTTTACAAAACATGTCACRTGGCCACCTTTCCCCTAAATTTTCACATTTGGTCAACATTTTACTACAATCTACAGTAACTTCTATAGACTTACCCTGAGTCAAAATGAGTTTTCTTGTTGGCTTGGCAATACTATGTTTTTTGGATGTTCAAAAAAGCATTACTATGTTTGCTTTCATGTCAAATAATACATAGATGTCAATGATAGCACCAACTTGTTTTCACAATAATTTGTTAGAGCACTCAGCTAAATCCATGAAAATCTACCTTCTAGGGCCATCAACACTCTAACATCCTCACGTCTACCAAAGCATTACATGTCCAAAGTGTGACATAAAAAGAACATGGGTTTTTTTTTGTAGTGCAAGCAATAGTAGAGCAAATCAATAATCTTGGCATTTCATTTTTTGGGCTTCTTCTTTTGTAGATTGCATATCAATAGGAAGTGATTGTGGTGGCTAGTGTACATGTCATGAGGCTTTGAAGTCTCCAAATTTGCAACCTCATGTAGATTTGATTTTCTTTCCGACACTACATGTAATCTCCTTTGATGATGCCCAACTCTGGTTGTTGCTTTAATTCTAAACTTACACACACCTTCTCTTGCATGGCACAGATGCAATTTGTTCATAAGGTTGGAATCTAGCGCCTGCAATAAAATTGATAGATGAACCTTTAGAATTTTTTTTTTTGCACATTTGATCATAGGATCTTGTATTAGACGAATACAAGAATGTGTAGAAGAAAACCAAAAACTTTGACCTTGTAGATTGTAAGATATTTGTATTTAAGTTAAAAAATTTTTTTTTTTTAACAATTTGCACCTTGCACCTTTGAATATTTTTAGCTTAAATTTTTTATACTATAAATGCTAAATTGAAAAAGTCGATGTTGAAAAATTGAATTGACAGTCTACAAATTTTTAAGGAAAACATACTAATTTTCATTCTATAGAAAACTGTTGAAGAGAATGAAAACTAAATTGTTTATAGATCTYAGATGGACTTGACAAACACAATAATTCCATCTGTGAGATTGTTCTAGCAAGTTATGAATCCTATAAACTATTTTTTCAACTCCAAAAGTTGCTCACAAGCGAGGATAAAAGTGAGCACAACTCATAATTTTATCTTCCATGTATGTTAATGATCCTATGGATGACACTGCAGACATTTCCAATTTGATTGCATCACGAGGATGAATGGCAAAACACTAAAAATAATGTATAGTATTTTACCTACACTAATTGATTTGAAATTGCCATAAATTTTACTCTCCATGACGTGTTGGAAGTAATTATAAATAAAACTGATGATTACTGGCACCTAACCTTTCATTTTACAAGGTTATCAATATCATAACCAATATCGAGAGGAAATGCCGTAGAAATTAACAAACTTCTAGGTAATATCAAAATAATTTGGTCTACATTATTTTCATATTATCTCAAAAAGTGCGATTTTAATCCAATTTCATCCTCTTTCATTTACATGCATGCAAAATTTGTCTAAGAAGCAACCATACATTCATGATAATTAGATCACATGMATCCAACATTCATCCCAATGTGTAGGTGGCTTGCACTATTCAAATTCTCTTACTAATTTGAATTAAATTGTATAGAATATGCCATAATATTCTAGAGATTTTTAGAACTACCTACCTTATTAGCTTGGACTATGCAAACTAAGGTAGGCAAACCCAATACCAACCGTTGACCTAATACCACCCAAATGTAGGACTCTTGTTGATTTTAAAATGATAATCTATCACATAAGTACATGCCTTAACTTCATGACAAGTGAAGTTAAGGCATGTATCACTGTCATAGATTCTCACTCTAGAATCAATGACAACCCTATATTTGGGTGGTATTGGGTCAGTGGTTGGTATTGGGTTCGCCTACCTTATTGCCAATAAGCCACGGAGTTCAAAAGCCTCACTAATGGTTGGTGGAGGGAATTCATCTCGCATATTGTTACATATGCAACATACTCAGTCTACCCAAATCACTTTGTAGATTTTGACTATTTGTAGATTTAATTACAATTTTCAAAGTAAAGAATGATTTTTTCATTAATTTATGAACACTCTTTTCAACACTCTTTCTAACAATAGAAAATCTTGACACTTTTGTTGACATTTTAATATCAAAATGTCATAAAATGACGTTTCATTTTTGGATACTTTAACCCTTCAAGGGCGTGAAAGCCCTTTGCAGCCATATAATATACTATGAATGTGGTGGTATTTGATTAGAAAAAATTGACCATATACTTTCCGTATCAAATTACATTAATGAGCATGATAGTAAGTAAAAAACAATGTATCACAATGTATATATATTAAACCTCAAATAAAGAGTTACAAGGTTGAATATGGGTCATATAGAGGCACCCCTTCGGGCCTCTCAAGGATTAATGCCAAAAAAAGAGTGTTGAAACCAACAACCTTTTTGGTTATTGTTGTGTTTAGGAATTTGCCACTAATTTTCGCAGAGCAATATATCGTGCCAACGAACTGGACCCTGCAAGCTAGATTTACCACTGGGAAAAATTGAGGAATGTTTTATATTTTGCACAGTTTTTTTTTTGCAATTTCCGAATTCAGAATCAAAAGACCCCAAATTAGCTAGGGGGGCTAGAGAACATACTCTAGTGATGGCTCAACATAGGGGCTTTTATTTACTTTTACCCTCAAATATTATCCTGCGGGGCCCAGTTCGTTGGCACGATTTATTGCTCTGCCTAATTTACCAAAGTCTCACTATTTTAAATTGCAGGTTGAAATCATCCCGATTTCCATTTTCTTGTGTTGTATCGCTAATTTAGCGCCCTCCCAAACAGGTGTTGTGAGTATTAGATAGTTGGATTGGATTTCAAATATAGCATTCTGGATACACTGAACCTGGTCAGAGACATACACGGATAAAACCTCTAGTRAGAACGACGAATTTATCATCCATGAGACTGGATGAAGTTGAGTCAAGATACTGTGGACACGCCAATTTGCGAGTGGCAGAATCTTGACTAACCCAACATTTTGCGAAGACCGMATGTTTCTTAGGATTGTCATAGATCCCCTGATGACCAATAGGAGTCACCCACTTCAGCAGGAACCCTTCAGTAAGTGSCGGTGGGCAGCACACCCGGAACTGGATGATTTTCTTCCTGCGGTATTTTGTATTGAAAGTCCCGGGGGAGGGAAAGCCCACTGGAAGAGCCCCAGTGCCCCATCCCGTGACTCAGACAGGAGCACTTTATCGTCGGGCTGCTTCGTCCTCTGTCCCTCACCTACTGCTGCCCACCTGCCTGCACTCTCGTCTCGCCGCCAGGCGCCAGCCTCTGAAGGAACTACAGTACTGAAGTGTACTGAAGGCCGAAGGGGGGCCGGCTCATCTCTTGCGCCCGCGCCTGGTGCTTCCCATCGATGCACTATCATGATATGTTGCAACGRTGCTGTTGGATTCCGCTGCGCGATCACAGTCGGGATGAAGAGAGGGAGGCAGCGGTGAGGCCCGAGCTTGAAGCGCCCCAGGGAGGTCTCAGTTGCATGTGAGTCGTCTGAATGATTGATTGAGCAGGCAGGAGGCAGGCAGCAATATTGTTGGGGGGATCGAGRAAGCCGTGAATTGTTTCCGCGCTTCCGTTTCTTTGTTTTTTGAAGTCGTGATGATACGCTTGGTGAAGGGCTGTTTGAAATCCCTCTCTTCTTCTGTAGCTATGCGTGGATCGTGACGTGTAGGAGATTGCACGATCTGGTGCAGTTTATCTCTCGCTCTCCTCTTGACAAGCCTTTTGATTGTTCGAGGGTCGAATTCGAGCAATATCGATTGGCTTTCCTGACACGGTCTTACGTTTTTTCGATTTGGAAGCTTTTTTCTGGTGGGTTTTGKGTTTCCTAGTGCATATTTTTGAGGTTTGGAGTGCCATGGCGATGCTGCGCGYCCTCTCAGGCATGGCCTCGGTCACGAACACGCCGGTTCTTTCATTGCGGGGGAAGAGCTGCCCGGTTCGCGTTCTGAGACTCCGGCGTTCTAGCTCCCCTGTCCTGCTCCTGTCCACGGAGGCGACTAATCTGGGAGGTTTCAGCCCATTACGTCTGTCGCCACGTCCTTCGGATTTCGTGAGCGATGTGACTGTGACGGCGAAAAGGAGGAGTGCCACAACGGTTGCACGAGCGATCGAGGTCGGCTCTTCGGATGAGTTTGCGGATGCAGCAGGAGGGACGAGCGAAACCACCTCAAGGTTCCCAATTGAGCTCTACTTTGCGGTGTGGTGGTCGCTGAATGCGGTCTTCAACATCTACAACAAGAAGGTGCTGAACGTGTTTCCCTTTCCATGGTTGACATCCGTGCTGTCGTTGGCCATGGGGTCGGCCATCATGCTGGTCCTCTGGGGGCTGCGCTTGGTCGAGCCCCCGGATGTGGACAGGGAATTTTTGCAAGATCTGGCGCCCGTCGCCGTTCTGCACACCATTGGATTCGTGGCGGCGACGGTGAGCTTGTCGAAGATCGCGGTCTCATCGCACCACATCATCAAGAGCTTGGAGCCCGCCTGCAGCGTCATCATCTCGAAGCTGTTCATGGGGGAGGATTTTCCTTTGGGGGTGTACATGACGCTGCTGCCGATCATCGGGGGGTGCGCGTTGGCTGCSGCCACGGAGCTGAATTTCAGCACGATAGGGTTCGTGGGAGCCATGATTTCCAATGTGGCCTTCGTGTTCCGCAAYATTGCATCGAAGAAGGGAATGCGGAAGGGCAAGCAAGTGGGCGGCATGAATTACTACGCGTGCTTGAGCATGATGTCGTGCGTCTTCCTCCTGCCCTTCGCCGTTGCTGTGGAGGGCCCAGACATGTGGGCAGCTGGATGGGCGGCGGCCGTTCAGTCGGTGGGAAATCAGTTTCCGCTATGGGTGGTGCTGCAGTGTGTACTGTACCACTTGCACAACCAGGTATCTTATATGTCCCTGGATCAGATCTCCCCTCTCTCGTTCAGCATTGGCAATACCATGAAGCGCGTGACGGTGATTGTGACCTCCATTCTCATCTTTAGCACTCCAGTCAGTCCCATCAATGCCCTTGGTGCTGCCATTGCCATTCTGGGCACCTTCTTGTACTCGCAGGCCAAGTGACCCACTGACCCTGCCTTGGGTACACATGGGAATTGCTGCTCCAGGAATCATAGCTCTGGAATCCCTCTGGTTAGGGTTTACTTTTAGGTAGGAGATTTGACGACAAGATGGTGTGAGAGTTGATAGAGCTTGACAGTTGCCAAAATCTGGGCATTAGGGTGAGGCACATTCTGTACAATAGAGAGTCAGAGGCGTTTCTTTAAAGGTGGAAAGTAAAAAGCTCATCTTTACAGGAGTCTATTTGACGGGGATCGGCTATCGGTAAGCAAGTCTTTTGATATGATGTAATTACACCCCAGTCTCTTGGAAGGGCTGCTTCTGATGTCTACACTCRCCCCCCTCTAATGGCACTGTCTTGTGGGTGATTAGTGGACCTCTCGTGTCTATTCACAACTGGACTTGTGGAGTAGAAGTTGTTCAGTCAGATGAGCACACAACATGACAGGGTTTGCAGGGTTTGCAGGGAGTGGGCACTTGCAGGTTGTCGTCAGAGAGGGTGGGTTGCGTTTTACTGTAGTTCTGGATCTGGATAACTGGAGTAGCCTCCAGAATCGCCACGATCACAATCKAGGTTGCGGCACTTACTAATGATGCTTTGAGAGCATCCTCAATGTGACCTGTATGAATGCATTGCGAAAGCAAGTTTTGTATGGATTATAGAAAAGCGACAAAATCTTAGTTGCCACAATGCAAATGGCACCTTCCATGTTACTTTCACGAAAATGGCACTTCTTGGTTCCCACATGACAAAAATTGGCCCTTTGTTGTGCCCTCCAAACTCCTCTGCACTTCTCTATCAACACTAATGATTGTGATGACTTGGTACCTTCCTCACTTCTTGCATTGTTGCATTCCATATGTTCCCATAGTATCAACAATCCCGCATTGTATCGTGCTATTTGGAGTTTCAACTGATGTCATTGGATTGAGGTGCTTGCGACGGGAAAAGACTTAATAAGAAAAAAGGGGACATGAATAGAAACTATAAGTATTGTTGTAGTGCATGGTTAGTGATGTAGGATTGAGGATGCTTTGTCAAGTGTTGCAATATCAATGGCGAATAAGTCAAGTGTGGACCAAAGATACCAAAACCTATTTATGGTGTTTTGCCAAGAATCTATAATGCAGATAAAATCGTATGAAAATTGTGGCATTTTGCATTTTGTTTGGTAAAGTGAAAGTTTCAAAATGTATAAAAATTTAGTGCATTGACACGAGGCTACTTTTCCAGTACCTAAGTTACAAAACAATTTGTCAATAATGGCAATTTTTAACCAAGACTAAAGAAACATGTACTTTTATGCTTGCATGTGTATTTCAATAGGTTGTTACATGGTATTCTTTAAAGATGAATATATTTCAAAAATCAACAAATAACATTTGTACTATCAATGGAATTGAACCCTTCTAAGATTGCCTACTTATAATATTAGTGTTCCATATATGACAAAACAAACAAATCACATTAGAAGTACAAGTTAGAGTAATCAAAGCAAGTCGTTGAAGGCTCCCACAAGTTGATGGTGCACGCACTCCATCATTCTTGYACAAGTATGCATTAGGAATAATATCCTAGCCCAAACCTCAAGGTCAASGAAAACTCTATGGATGTGAGCTCTAAAGTATACATGATCTCATCAAAACTAATAATAGGCGTATGGAAGAGGAGGCCATATAAGAAAATTGGCTAGAGATCACAATCATCTCCATGTTGGCCAACCTTTACACCATTTTACCAAGAATCAACGGCCTTTTGTATGGGAAATTCTCCAAAAAATAGTATTTTTTTCCAAACATGCAGACACCAAAAGATAAACATTTGTCGAGGCAATTTCTTTGGTTAGACTTTRTAAACTTCAAGGTGGAGAAGGTCCTTCCATCTTCAACTTAGTCTTGCACTAGGCAATAGCTAATTTTAGCCACTTTGAAATATTTTGAAATGAGTTTCAACAAGTGTTGTGACTGGAATAGGCTTCACCGCAAGCAAACTTAAGGCGTTTCTTCACTTAATATTCTTGCACAACAATAAATAATTTTGAGCACCGATAAGTGCAAAAGAAATTGAAACTTGAATGTTGAGCCCTTCCCCCTCAATTTAAATCTACATTGTAAGCCGCAAAAAAGCCACCAACACCACAAACAAACTAGTTTTCCTCCAGCAAAACTGATGTGAGATCTATTTGCAATTGAACAAATGATTTTTCACAACCTCAAACATGTTGGTGAACCCTAAACCTGCCAAACAACATTCATCACTCTATGTACTTCCTGTAGTCAACCTCCACTACATACTGATGCAACTTTTCTACAAGCCCTTGTTCTTTGGAAGTCATAGCCTTGTATTTGGTACCCTTGGTAGTTACCCAATTCTGATACTTGGTCTCCTCGTACAATTCCGGAGGCACACACGACCACAAGCTGCAATTCTTCAAATTCAAAGCATTGTTCAACTCCTTCAACCCGTGAATTTTGTAACCGTGGTTTCCCTTGCGGTACTTAACCCTGGACTGCCGCCAATGCCATTCAGTGGCGTTTGGATGACAGCCCAGGGTCCATAGAAGACATTGGAAGTAGTTTTTTCATCCGTTTTTTTTCTGTTTACCTTTCATGTTGAGTTACAAAGACTATTCAATTGAATTTTTAGTTTAACTAGTGTTTGCTTTCATGTAGTTGAGAAGTAACTAAAAAAAAATGGATGGCCAAATTTGCTATTTTAATGTATTTTGAGAAGTTGCTTCTCAATGTTCTGAATGTAGAATTTCTCTAAATAAATGATAATTTTTGAGTTTGAGACTGACTAATAAAATGAAGGCCATCTACTCTAGTTTCTACTCCAATTGGAATTTTGGAAAAATTCATAATATTGAATATTTTATTGCAATTTGAACTTTGGATGTAATTTCAATGTTCATTTTATTCTAATTATAGAATGACATGGAAATTGAGTTTACACCATGATGATTTTCACTGTAATGTACACACATGGTGAAATTTTTAGATTTTTTGAAATAATTTTCTATTTAATGTGATTTTTTCTTCAYTTTTTTTCAAAAATTCTCATAAAAATCAATTTTCATCAAAAAAATCAAAATTTTTGGTGAAGTAGAGAATACATGTAATATCATCTCTGAAAAATAAACATAAATTTTTTCACACATATCTATTTTTAAAATGGTAACATTGAGTGATGAGCACCAAGGCTATGAATCAGTGGTTATAGGTCCGTCCTTTAGGGGTTAAAGTACTGCACCACAATATCTGGAACAATAACTACATCCGCGCTCTCACAATTGAGGCTCAAAGGCTGGCAATAAGCCCCGGATGGATAGTCATCTTTTAACTTCGTCAACTCCTAAAGTGTCTTAAACGTCACAAGTTTCATCCCCTTCTGCTGGAGAGTGTCATGGACTTCAGCACCTGTCTCGGAAACCCTCTTCCTCTTGAAGTTTCCACCTCGACTCAAAATAGCTGGGGCAACTACCTCGTACATGTGCCCCCACATGGTTCCCAAGGTACTGGTCTTGATCTGCATCTGTAGAAAAAGCACTACATTCAGCTTCCTCACTCGCCTTAAGTGCTGCTCAATATCATGCCGCACATCAGAGCATGAAAAGTCATACTCAAACTTGGTATACTCCTTCTCATCCACAAACATATGAATAAGCATGTCGCTCACCTCCGAGTTAAAATGACCAGAATAAACCTGCAAGCAGTTGGCCCGTCCACCATCTTGAGACAACGCTGCCTTCAACGCATCAGTCTGCCATCCCATACCCCTAACCATGGCCTTTGAATGCTTTTTTATTGCATTCTGCCACCACTCCATCTTCGCGCGAAATTCTACGGCCTTCTTGTCTCTATCAGATTCGGGTGCTTGAGGTCGATAAGTCTCCATCAATTTCTTCATGTTGAATATGATTTGGGCGAGACAATTGTCAATCCAATTATTCAACCCATTGTAGTACATGTCCACAACATCTTTGTACTTGCTAGATTCATTATCCTTCTTCCTTATCCACTTCTCCAAATCCCTCTTCAAGATGTCCATGCCTGTCTCTTTATGTCAAAGGTATTTCTTGCCCAAATCCTCTGTGCTTTGGGCCTCATACCACTCCAGGCATATTTGATACGCATAATTTGTATACTATAGTGGAGGATAGTCAGGGTTCTTGTCGTGTGCTATCTTGGCCGTCTTCGTCTTGGACGACCTAGTAGCCCCACTTGTCTCTGTGGGAGAGAGATCATCAACAAAATTTGACAGGTTGTCAAGGTCCTCATCCCAAAGAAATACACGTCTCGTACCGCTGCCTTCTCCCGAAGTAGACATGATCTCTTCTGCGCACGCACTAAGCTTGAACTTCGAGACAGAAAAACACAAAAACTCCTCTTTTGGAATAACACCCCTGGCCCACGAGCACGCCTTTAGCCACTTCGAGGTGGATAGAAGCCGTTGCGCAAGACCAAGAGTGGAGACTACGAGTCCTGGCGACTGCTTATGTACTCGAGGTCGCCCTAGGGGCGCGTACGGGTCCCCGTGGAGAACGCGGATGCGGGTCACCAGCGCGACCTCAGGTGCGGGTTGAGGGGGACCGTGGGTGCATTGTAGCTAGGCGACCACGGGTGCGGATGTTCTGGGCGACCTCGGGTGCGGGTCATCTGAGCGACCGCGGGTGAGAGACCGCCTCTCGGTTCAGCTACGGTCCAGTATGACTGCGTGGCCTTCCATTTTGAGCTCTCGGAGCTTCACTACGTACGGTCATATGGAAAATGCTTTTTGTCTTTAATGACATTCAATTTAAGTACAAGATCGTTCAGGCACACATAATAAAGGAAATTTTTTAAGAGATGCGATGAGCTCAAATGGCCATTACAAGTGCAGAAGGACAACTTTTCTTTGAGGCAAAGGCAATCATTGTGTGCAGGCATAAATCCAAAGACAAAAATGCCTCAAGTATCAATTCAAAGCATGCATAATCAAATTCCTCAAAATTGATAGTCACGCATGTATCATGCAAGAAGCCAATGTTGTTGTTCCACCCTAACGGTCTAACATGGTGCGGTACTGCTTTTTCCTCAAAGACTTCTTTCTCTTTATCCTAAGTCCACAAAATTGCTCCTTTTGCCTTTATAAGGGGAAGACTTCGGCTGCCTATCGAATGATGTCCCCGTTTTGAGACGCTTGGATTAGGGCGAAAGATTGACTAAATCTTCATGGATTCAATCAAGCCTTGTGTGCAAGTTCTCAAAAATATCCATCGTTTTTAGCTCGATTTTCATAGACTGCATATAGGCGCGTTCTGGGCTGTATTCATCCTCCTGACATTCAAGTGGCTTTAGAAAGTACTTAAATCAGCATTTAATGATACGCCATTTTACACTATGTACCCTTTCGTCAACAATATCTAAGTTCGTTGTAAAAACAATTGTTTAGCATTAACCTCAACAAGTTGCATCAACAAGCAACCATTCTCAAACTTTGAAAGCTCCTTCACATTCTCAAATTCTTCGAGAAGGGCCCTACGTTTCGACCATTCCAAAATTAGTGCCATAAAAGCTAGCGTTCTGACATAGCTACTTCAAACTCTCAACACATTAATACCGACATGAGGAGCCCCAAAACTAACCTTAGGTTTGTGCAATCTTTGCCATGGCGAACCTTGACATATTCCTCAATCATGACCACAATGCGTTTGAATTCTTCATCAAATTTCTTGCCCCACGTGACATGGCTTTCTTTTTGTAAAGAATCCATGACTCCACCTGTAGTAAAAGAGTGGACCATGTGTCTACCAATAATCATTGACTTGAAGTGATTCTATACGATCTATCAATGCACTTTTCAATCTCACCCTACAACAAGACACTCCCGGCCTATTACACATGCAATTTGGCATAAATCTTTGAACATCCAAAGTTTCATGTTAATGCCACTTAAATCAATCAATAAATAAACCATGGAAAAAAAAGGCCCGTACGTTACTCACCCATCTTGCTAGCCCGAAAAAGTATTCTTGAAGTAGTGAAATGAGAATAACGACTAAAGCGATAGAGCTTGTAGCCTTCCCAGAAATCTTGAATCCTATTTCAAAACATGACAACTGAATCCCATGAACCCAAAACACGTCTGAAGAAATCGTTCGAAGACGTCTTAGAGGAAGCACTCCAGAGAAGTATATGGCAAACATTATAGTATCCACTTCCAAAAATAGACGTTCTTAGACAAACCAGAAGACTACATACCCGAAGGCCTCTTTGTCAAGAACATTTTTGACATCTTCAGAGCACTCTTTCCATTGCTCACCCGCCATGAAGCTTGTTCAAACCTTCCAACTGCCTACTACTCTGCGGGTAGAGAACTGAATAATTCTAGATTTCAATAGCTTGCAGCCCACGTGACCCAACTCAATGATTTAAGTAAGTTGCATTCAAAAGACATATATTGCAATGAAATTTAACAAGTACATTAAAAATAAGGTCAAATGTTTTCTCACGTAGCGTCATCCTGCGTTTGTGATTCAAATCAATCTCCATGCAATTGCATGGAACAATGACATTAATAGAATATTGTTTTCTATGTGACTCAAATAACCAAAAGACCCAACCAAAAATTATTTTAAAGAATTGGAAAAATACCAAAAGCTTGTCGAATGATACAGTGTGAAGTTTGAGCAAAACCTCGACCCCCAGAACATGAGCATGCATTCAACTACCTAGAGGCGGATGAAAGGCAACACGCAGCGCTGGAAGTTGCAGAAGCAATTGCCTAGGAGACTGCTTTAGTACATGTAGTCGCTTAGACACGTGTGCGTGACGGTGTGACAGCATGGCCAGGCGACCGCGGGTTGAAGGAGTTCAGGCTCCCGTGGCGACTACGCATAGGGCGATTGTGAGTCCTCCGAACGGGACCATTTGGAAAACAACCTTGGCTAATATGTTGGGACAAGCACCCGTGGTCGCCCAGCACCTGCAGTCGCCCAATGTGCGCACTCGCCCAAAATGAGCATTCGCTCCAGGTTTGAGGAAGAAAATGTCCCTTACAGTGACCTGAAACCTACCCGTGGTCGCCCATGACCGCACTTGCATCACATGCGTAGTCGCCCACTTGCGCACGCGCCCCTCGAATCCGCAGAACAAGTTCTGTTGTAGGTGGTCTGTTGTGAGACTCTACCCGCAGTCGCCCCTGGACGTGCAGTTGCACCTGCACCTGAAGTCACCCCTGGATCCCGCATAACGAACTTTGGTACACTGTGCTCTCGTCACTAAACCTACCCGCGGTCACGCTCGACCTGTAGTCGCCCTACAGACGCAATCGCCTTCAACAAAGGCCGTTGGAAAAGATTTGCACCGCCTTGTCCCAGATTTTGTCTGCCCTATTAAAGTCTTCTATTGAATGAAACGGATTTTTTAGAGAATGTCAGGAATTGAAAGAAGTTAAGGAAGATGCTGGTGGTTGGTTTATATTGGTGTAATTTCTTTTCAATTTCTGAACCTTTGATCCTAAACCCTAAACCCTACACCCTAAACCATGGAAACCTTCAGTTTCAAATTGGAAATTGTTGAATTGTTTATGTAGATTTATTTCATTTGGATGTGTGTTATTAAACTTATTTTGGAGCCCGTGTCCTAATCGGTGGAGGTTCATTTTTATCTTCCGTGAAGCCCTCAACACTCCAAGAAGTCGAGACTGCAATGGACATCCATGCACAAAATCTTGAATAGAAAAATCATAATCAATCATTTTCAAAATCAAATTTTTGAAACTTAAACTAAACTTCAGAAAGAATTTTTCAAAAATATAAAATACTGAAAATAGTGATTTGGTAAGGTTTTGTTTAACTTTAAAAATTGGTCAAGGACACATTCTGTCCTCAAGGTCATTTAGAGGTTAAGCTAGAACTTCTAGGTTCAGGCTCATTTCTATTTTAGTTACATAGGCACTCGATATTTCTTGTCACTTTTTCACCATCGGATGGCTTTAGATTGCACCAAAACAATTAAATTGGCGAAAATATGGCAAAGCAATGTCCCAAAAGTTGGATGAAATCGCCTGAAGAAATTGAATTCAGAAAAATCTTTGACGAAATCACCGTATTGTGGATGAAAATCCTATTAGACATCCAATATGTGGAAAAATGTTTTAATTCAGAGAACCACTATAACATTTACGGTCGACACTATGGCACTTCATAAAGAAAAAGAGAGGAAAAGCCATGCCCAGGAGTTTAGAATTGATGTTGGAACAGTGGACCCGCAGTCGTCCAGGACCCGTGGTTGCCCTGGATAACTTCAGAATCCTGAAAAGTGAACTTAGACGCCCTGGACCCGCGGTTGCCCTGGACCAGAAGTCGCCTTCCTAGCACGAGACTTCTTTAAGGTATGTCAGTTCTGGAAAACTGGTAAACCTCTACTCGACCTCCACGTGGGTACTCCCTTCGCACGCGCGCCAGGTAGAAGTCTTGCACCCGAATTCCTTGGACTGGAACCCGCAGTCGCCCTAGACCCGCACGCACTTGAGGTGACCTCGGGTATTTAAATCGGGGCCTGTAACCCTAGCGTGCCACTTCCAACGCCGCACCTCGTCTTTCATTCGCCTCCAAGCGTCTGAATGCGTGCTCGATAGTTGGAATTTTTGAAACCAACGTGTTGCAGGTGTTTTCCATTGCCCCAATCCAGTGCCCGCAGATCTAGTGTTTGTGAACACATACTCTGACACGATGGATCCGCAAAGGAAGAAGACGAAGAAGAAAGGTGATCGTCACTGCAGGAACCGACGCATTCTTCTGGACGTGGCTACGCAAGCATACCGCGGATGGCGGAGTGTGGAATCCTTTTCGACCTTGACGACTTGCAAGGCATTTGTGAGATGGTGCCATATCGACAAGCTATTTCCTCACCATCGGCACAAGATCAATTTGAAGAACAACAATGCCAATCTTCATTATTGTCGGGATGATGCATTCGTCTAGCGATGCATTGAAGTGCATCGTGCTCTGTATGGAACGCCAAAAGTACCACGTAGTGAAGTGTCATTGGGCATATGCCAAATGGTGTATGTTGAGCTGAAATTGGGATGAACCGTGGATTGCAGGACGTTCAAGACTTCCAAGAAAACCACCGTTCCAACGGACATGGCTATTCCAGCGGTGGGTCAAGGAAATAACCCACGAGCCGGGACGGAAGAAGAACATTGTGGAAAGATTGGCGGATCAAGATTACACGTGGTCAACATCATCTTCGTCAGACGACTCGGACGAGGAAATGATCCTGGAATAGAAAGCCGAGCCGGAAGATACTCCAATGGAAGAAGATTTACCATTGGTGGTATATGGAGAAGGAAACATAGAAGGCGCCATGCCAATGTATCCTAAACCCCTTCTATCCGTGGAACCTCTCGAGGCCCGTCACCCCAAAAATGATGAGGTAATGCGGCACGTGCAGGCCCGCTTGCAAGAACTAGCGGAGGACGCGCTAGATGGTGAAATTGAGACGGAGGAGGAGGTTCCTCTACTCTTGATGATTTTTCCACCGCCCTCGGATGACCTTATAGAATTGGAGGAAGGACATGAAGTGGTACGTCCGCGAAGCACATCTCGACAAATAAAGAAATTTTATAAAGCTGAGTTGGAGATGCTTCTAGCTCAATTGGCAGAAGAAGAGAAGGAGGTCTAAAGCCTCCAAACTCGGACAACGGAGGATGTCCAAGTTGATGATGTTGTCACCCTCCAAGAAATTATTGAAGTTGGACAAATTCGTTTGTCTACCCAAGAGAGAAATGGAGGAGCTTGAGGCTTTTTACCTCAGATTCAATAAAAGCAAAGACAAAGGATCAAGCTCAAATGCCAACTCTTTGGTAACCGAGCGACTTCAGATGGTCATCGAGAAGTGCCAAACGGAAGAGTTCAACCTCAACCGAGAAAAGAGAAGTGTGGAGGAGGCACGGGCAAAGTTGAACCGCTTGAATGAAATAAAAGATGATGGCCCTCTCGAACGGTTTCTTCATTCAAATGAGGCGGATGTGGGAGTGGTACACGTAACGTCCGCATCGGAAGTTGAGGAGTTGAAGAAGAAGGTAGCTTCCGTGAAGAGATTGGAAAAGAAGTTGGAGGGGACCATACGCCATGAAAAGATACGCCTAGATCTTGGTAAAGGGTACAAGAAGTTTTGGATTTAGAATAAGATGAATAAGAAAGCCTTTGCCCTCATTAAGGAGGAAGAGAAAATAGCAAGAGTGCAAATCAAAGCCGATAGAATAAAATGGGAAGCAGAGCGCATGATGAAAGGTGCATGATTTAAATATCGTGTAGTCCGTGTAGGACTATGTAAGCTTAGAATCATGTATATATAAAAAGGATGTACCCTTCTTCTTTTACAACACTGAAACGGCCATGCCCAAATTGTTGTTTGCTGAATTGAAATTTGCCATGTCCATGAATGTTTTGATTTGCTGTTGTTGGTCGCGTGAACCCTTACAACAAGCTCTATTTGAAGGTAGGAGGTCCATGAATGGCCCATCTAATGGTTGAAGCTAAATTTTGGCAAGGTGAAACTGCTTTAAATAATTTTCAATAAGTTCTCCTCAAAAGACAAGTGGAATTGGCATCTAACCCAAGTCGTCTTATTTTTTTTGGAGCTTTGTGGAATTAGTTATGAATTTCTGAAGTTTCAGAAATGCGCATTAAAATGGACCACATCCTCAAATGTAGAGTGCTTGTACATTTCAAAGTGCAAAATGTACCTCCAGAGCATGTTCGTGCGGGGGACCCGCTCCATTTGAGAACCTCCTACCTTACGCATTCCACAGCCGCAGTCACCCAAGACCCACCCGTTCGTACATTTCAAAGTCCAACAAGACCCCTAACCAGCCGTGGAGGACCTGTAGTTGCCCATCCTGGACTCGCGGTCGCCCAATGGGCCCTGAAGTCGTCATTGGAGTACCCCTGAACCCTTTTGACCATCTCATGTACCTGCAGTCGCCTGACTACTTTGTACCCGCAATCGCCAGGGTACGACCTGCACTAGCCTCTGTGGGACCCGCAATCGCCTGATTGCGTTACCTGCAGTCGCCTGGAGGAACCGTAGTCGCCTTGATAGGACCCACATTCGCCAATCCTGCACTGCTAGGACCCGTAGTCGCCCAAACCCACACCCGCAGTCGCCTCGACATTACCTGTAGTCGCCCCTGTAAGACACGGAGCCGCCCCATCTTGTACTGGACTTTACCCGGCACTATCGTCTGTGGTGGCGGACCTCCAGTCGCCTCGACACATTCCCGACTTGACCTTGTACCCGCAGTCACCCATGAGGTCGCCATGACGACCACGGGTATAAATTTGGAGGTAGGCCTTTCTTCATTACCTTCCTCCGTTGATGACCTCATGACTTGAATCTTTGAAAGAAGCTTTTTGCGTGCACTCGTGTCTACGGAGGGCAACACCCTTTTTTGGAGTGGGGCCCTTGTCCATTCGACAGAGGTGGCTTAGCGGCTGGGTTTTTTTCGAGATCCACTTTGATCATCTGCACCCGTAAATTGTTTTAGGAGGTCATCGGCAATCAAAGACATGGCAAGCCGCGCGGCCACAAGCAAGACAACCTCGAGCAACACTCGAAAGGCCACAAGAAATTGGGACCCATGGTTGGCTCTACAAAGTGGACCTCAATTCGCGGGGAATACACGAAAATGTGTATTTTGTGGATGGACCTCTGTTTTTGTACGGAAGAGGGCATTCTCTCACTTTGGTCACGGCACCAAGACCATAGGGGAGAAGTGTAAGAAAATGCCGTTTGCGGTTTCGCAAAAGTTTTGGAATTGCGAGGGGTCGGTTCCAAAAGAAATGACCGTTAAAGAAATGCAGGGGGAGGTCCCAGGACAAGATGGCGTCGAGGAGGGGGTGGTTTAATTGCCCCTGGCCGCCTGTTTGGAGGAAGTAGAGGTGCCTTGCAGTGCAAATGATGTACAACATGCTGCTCCAGATTCAGTGGATTCGACTCCAACGACGGTGGAGAGAAGGAGGAATACCCCCAGTACGTCTCGACAAATGAGCATGGACAAGGCCTTATAAATTGCGATGAGACAGAAGTTGGATAAGATTTGGTCTTCCTTTTTTTATGAGGCAAACATTGCATTCAACGTTGTGCGTCACCCTGCATTTGTAAACGCTGTGAAAGAAACGGCCACATCTGAATTATGATACCAGCCACCTTTATATTACACATTGCGCATGAAATTGATAGAGCCGAAAAGAGAGGAGGTTTCCCAAATGGTTGTTGAGCATACGAAACGCGCCATTGCGACTTATGGAGCAACTCTTTGTTTGGATGGGTGGACAGATACGAATAGCCATCCGTAGCTGAATGTAATGGTTACGTGTCCTGTGGCGGACGTTTTTCTAGGATTGGTGGACACCACCGGGGAAAAAAAGGATATTTATTTGCATTCACGACCAAAATTCTTGAAAAATACATAAGAAAGTTGGACCTCAAAAATCAAAATATTATCCAACTATGTATGGACAATGCAGCTATGATGACGGGGGACGTTGAAATTGTTGAATGATAAGTATCCTCACATGTATTTGCAGGGATGTGCAGCTCACGTTATGGACTTGCTTATGGAAGACTAGGAAAAAAGTTCTTGCTTGAAAGGTATCGTGAGAAGGTGTAAAGCGATCGTGAAGTTTATTAAGCGATACCAAAGTACTCTAGCTATCTTTCTAAATTTTTCACCAAAAAAGGCATTGCGCATGCCTTCCAAAATGCGTTTCGCAGTGAACTACCTCATGATAGAGCGTTTGGTGGCCTGCAAAGGAGCACTGGTTCGATTGATAAATGAGCCGGAATACATGGCGTTTGAAAATAGTTTGTTTCAACGGAAAAACGGAACTACATTGAAACTTCGAGCGCATGATGCGCAGACAGACATTCATTCGGAATTTTTTTGGAGTGAGTGTGACAATTTCTTGTTTATCGTGGAGCTCGCCGTTGAGGCTCTTTGCTTGTTTGATGGGAAAAACCTAGCCATGCCCAATGCTTGGATGGTTATGAAGACCCTTCAAAAGCAAGTGTACGACTTGAAGAAGCCTCCTTTTCTTCTGGACCTTGCCCTCGCCGCCTCGCGGCTAAGTTCGAGAAACAATTTGAGGCTCGGTGGACATTGATGCGCACAGACCTGCACTATGCAGGGGCACTCCTAAACCCTTTTTTGATCGATGTAACATCCCTTCATAACGATGCCGAGGCTAGGCCAGCTCTAAACCGTGTCATACAAAAAATGAGCGAGTCATTGGGATTTTCGGCAATCAAAGCAATGACGGAGTTGACCGAATTTCAAGAGAAGACGGGCCCCTTCAACCCCCTAGAGGAGGCTCCGGATGTCAAGCAAGGTACTTTGAAGCCTCATCAATGGTGCCATGGTGGAGTCTTGTGGGTGCCAACATTCTTTCCAAAATTGCAATGAGAGTTTTGTCCTTGACATGCTTAGCATCATCATGTGAAAGGAATTGGAGCATGTACTCGTTCATGCACAATAAAGTGCGAAACCGCCTAACTGCATTGAAGGCGGAGTCGTTGGTGTATATCTACAGCAACTGCAAACTCAAGTAGAGGAAACATGGACACAATCCTGCGGAGTTCTATGAAAAGTACTTGGAGGACGGAGACATTGAGGAAGAGAACAACGGACCATTGACTTCAGGATCTTTGGAAGACATTGTGGGATCAGTACACCATTTCGTCAAGAATCGGAAGCGGGTAATCGAACTCCTGCGCGGCAATAAGTGGGCAGGAATGATACGTAGACGAGACCCCCCTATGGCACGACGGAATTACGGAAACATGTACACAGCCAAGATGGAGGTGGACTATTATTCTAAGCTGGAATCCGAACGTCGGCCAGAAAGCCCCCCTAACGTTCATTCGGCCTGTGAAGCACCTCTACCAATGGATTCGGTGGCAGTGAGAGCCCACACTCCGAATGATAGCAATGAAGGTGTAGACATTGTAGTGCCTGCAACAACGAATAATGCAACACGTCCAGTAGCTGCATGTCCGGTAGCTGCATGTCCGGGATCCAACGCATGAATGAATCTTTGTAGCACTGCTTCTATTACTAAAGAATCGACTAGGCAAGAAGAGCCAATACACACAGTCTAAGAGATTGTACGTGAGAAGAGCCCAATCTCCCAGACGCGTAGCATTCCAACAACAGAGATAGCGGAATACGATTCAGATTTGCTATTGCTAGCTATTCTTGAATCGCAATGCGCCTTTGATTGAAGGTGGAATTGTAGATGTTGTTAGGGCTGTTGATTCTACTTCCGCCCCTCTGGCAAGGGCCACAAGGTCTACTCTCACCCCTCTCACGACGGCTACGAGGTCTACTTCCACCCCTCCGTCAAGATCCACTAGGCCTCCCATGCATCGCGGTCCACCTACGACTGTTGATAATGAAGTTCATGGATCGCCCCCCCCAGCCCACACAACCTTCACTGGTATCCGGTCCGGGAGGATCTTCAACGGGTACACATGAACGTACGCATGGAGGGAAGAAGCGTTTGAGAAAGATGCAAGATAGGCTACAACAAAATCCAAAACGCACACAACTCGTTGCACAGCATTTTGTTATCGGTGAAGCCAATTCTACCCTAAATCCTTGGCAACAAAAGATAGATGAGCGACAACCTGTTTCAAACATTGATGGCACCACTGATACGTTGAGATTGACAAAACGATTAGTGCAAACAAGAGGTGCGAGCGGTAGCGTGGACACGGAAGTGCGCAATTTGAACTCAAAGGTAGAACATGAGCTGCTTCATCCATCAATACCACCAGGAGAGGACGACGGCGACAATGAGAGACATGGTGGCAATACTAGCGACGAGGACTCAAAAGAAGAAACGGACCCCGAGGCCGATGAAGTGCCTAGTGATGACACATTCACACTCTAATTGTATCGGATGTAGTTGAAGATATAGTTAAGTCATACTCTATGTATTCAACATAATGTTTTCTTAGAGAAGATTTGTGGTTGAAAGTTTATGGCCGAATAGCCTTGGAGCTGATAAGGCACTTGTAAACTTGGAACATCCGTAGTGATAGTACACAGTATGTACTAGTCACAATAATTTATACCAGCCACCTTGATTGAAAGAAATTAGTCCCGAGTCCACACCTGTTGCATTATGACCTTGAAGGCTTTGATGACGGCATTCAATAAGTAAGGATGCAGACGCAAATGCCTCAAAAATACGCAACAGAAACTTTGTAGTGAAGATCTCTTGTCGAAGAATTGATGGAAGTACGAAGTGCAATCATGTCACTAAGATGTAGCAAAATTCCCGCACATAAATTTTATGTACAAAGGGTTTACAGATTTGGATTCAAACTTCCAGAAGCGCCTTCTAAAACATTTGAGGAACCAAAATGTTGAGTCTATTGCGTATTCCTCAACATTGACTACCTCTAGAGTAAAAAGCATTAATGACCATGCTCAGACCCACACTATATAGTGTTGGTACAATAGTGTGTTATAGGATTTTTGAATACTATTTTGCCAATTTAATCCAAAACCACTATCTCATCTTGACTTTGTACGTCTCACCGCAAAACTACAACCACATGCTTAGGTACCTGTTGAGTTGACTTGAACTGATTCTTAGCAGATTCCAATGAAGGTCTCTTCACGGCTAGCGGAAGTTGATTAAGTTCGGTAGAGGGTCTCTTCACAGCTAGCGGAGGTTGCAGAGGTTCTATAGAAGGTCTCTTGACTTTTAGCTTCAAAGAATATTTTTGTACAGGAGGCACATGTTTCGCAGCCATGTTGAAATCCCTCAAAGAAGTTGAGGATCTACAATCATCTTGTGGCACATTCTGAGCCGCTTCAAGCCACTCCAGTTGAATGAAAGACTTTTGTGCTGCTTAAGAATTAAAAATCTCCATAAGTAGCAATCTAGAAACAAAGTATTCCCAAACAGACATCCTAATTACTAAATAAGTCACATCAAGAGCCCGCATTGTTCTATCAGCAGGGTTGAAGTTTGTGTCTCACCGAGAGATTTCTCGATTTTATCCATCTTGAGAAATTTCTTTTCATAGGCATTGTAAACTCGATTTGGACGGTTGGACCCGTCCTCGAATACGGCGGGTGGTGACGCAGCCAGCGTGTGTGCGTGGCGCGCTRGACTGCCAAGTGGCATTTTTGCATCGGTAGTTCCGTTGTTTTGTTAACATAAATCATTAAAAATTATCACAAGAATTAACACTTTTTGGTTAATATCAACACAAACGTGTGAAAATTATCAACAAAATCAACTTTTTCTTGTTCAAAATCAGCAGAGAAGTGTCAATTTTGACATCCAAATCAACACTTTTTGGTAAAACGTTGTCCATATCAACACGTCCAAATTAACAAAAAAAATCAACATCCTTCTGTTGATTTGGACATTGATTTTTCTAGTAGTGATATGTCTAGTTTGAATTTGTTACAATTAAAAAAAAATTGATCCAACTTAACAAAATACTCGCTTATTGTTTAATTTATAGCAAATTCCTTGAAGCTCAAAAAAGGCCTTGAGCATTTAGGGGTTAACCCCTCAATGCCTAAAGTCCAACCATGCTTGAAAGCATCCTCCCTTTGCAAGTGTTAAAAGTCTAAATTTCAGCAAGTTATGAAGATCTCAACCATACAATATTGTAGTGTGCATGTTGTAGATGTTGTGGAAAAAATTTGGGATCATTTGACCGTATAGATTGAAAGATTATATTGTTTTAGTGTTGAAATAAGGTGCTGAAATTTTCTTAAAAACACATTTGGATGTGAGATTTGATTTCTAAACTGACTCAAATGAAACAACTTTAAATTACAAAGTGATTCAAACCAGAATACAAACACTTTGGCAAAAAAAATATCATAAAAATGATTCATTATGTACGAAAAATGGATTTGAAATGTCAAAAAACAATGAAAAAAGTAGCAAAAAATCACAGTTGTGGCTGAACCTCCTTCGACTAAAATGCCTCTCAATCACTCATAACGTCTTGGATGGATATGAAATTTTAACCACACAAACTATATTAGTAAGCACAACTTTTCCGACAAAAATTATTGAAAAAGGATCATATATGAAGAAGTTATGAGCCACCGAAGTTCACTGAAATGCAAAATGTTTGGATTTTGAACTTTGAATTGCTCCCAAACATTCAAAAGAACTTGGATTGGCATGAAACTCTTACCACAATAACTAGACCTTTATGGGAACAAAACCCAACAAATTTTATTGAAAACAAAAATTTGATTAAAAAGATACAATCCCCCAAAGTTGAAGCCTTCACAATACAGTGAGCTGAACCTAAATTGAACCTGAGAACTTCGAATGACTTTCACAAACTCAATACGTCTTGGATTGATCTGAAAATTTTACCATAGAAACTAGACTAGTATGCCCAACTTTTCCAACAAGTTTTATTGAAATCGGACATTGGATGCAAATGTTAGAGCGCTTCAAAGTGGACTGCCAGACTGTGAGGCCACTTTTAGGCCCCTTGGGCGTTGAGGGGTTAAGCACATCCCTCTCGCTTGCAAATCACTGATCAGGAGATGCTATCTCTTGGAAAACTCATATTCCTTACAGTCGGATGTTGAGGATTGCAACATTCAAATATGTTATAATGTCGTCCCATGGAAGAATATTGATCCACAACAATTCTGGGCGTTTGCAACTCTTTTCATGTCTGGAGTACCACTACTCAACAGCTCCTGAATATTTGAAGCTAAACAGTTAAGCAAATCAGTCACCCATCCCGGCAGGTTTCAAATCCTACTCTTTAAAGGGAGGTTGTTTCTATAACAAATGTTTTCTTGTCGTGCAATCTGCTAGACCCAACAAAAAACACTACTAATTGCTCAGTGTTGCAGAAGACCCTCTGTGCCAACACCTGGGATGGGAAACTGGGTGGCAAACGCTTCAACCCGATTTCGCAGGTCCAAAATAGCACCATGTTGTTGGCAGCTCTCAGATTCCACATACTCCAGGAAATCCTTGATCTTTGTACCTGGGCATGTCTGCTTTGCCTTAATAGCAATTTGAATACCCTCATGGATGAAGTCGGCCACTTTCACGAACTCACCTTCACGAAGTCCACGTGTGGTAAGTGCTGGTGACCCTATCCGAATGCCACCAGGGTTGATTGCACTCTTATCTCCTGTAAACATGAAGGGCCCACGTTACCACCCATATTGCAAATTTGCAATGCAAACACTTCGTACAACTCGAAGTATTACTAAATTTTTTCATAAGACTCTACGTCTAGGTGGCACTGAATATCTAGGTGAAATACTGTGGCGATCAACTTCGTCATCACAACTGTCAAATCAGCTAAATTAGTGAAGATTTGAAAGAATATAAGCTACAAACTTACCAGGGACAGAGTTCTTATTAAGCGTGATGGATGCCAAATCCAACACTTTCTCTGCCCGGGAACCATCCGTAGCCTGCCAATACCAGTGAGAGCTGAGCATCAGATACCACCCTGCAGGAATAGAGAGTTACCTTCTATTCTACCTGAGCTTGATATGGCTATCTACAAGGTCATCCTGCACAACTGAATCAACTCAGCTCTTCACAGGAAGCGTCTGTATAGAAGCAAATGGATCCCTTCACGTCTCAATTGGAACACACTCCCCAGTACAGAAGTCGAAGTACGATTGTGAGGATGCAGACCCAGTGTCAGCAATGACGTCTGCTCAAGAATAAATGGACCCGCAGACATCCAAGCAATTAAACATGCGCATCATAGGAGCCTAATACATCATATTTCTATTTTCAGACGTACCATGGGTCGGAGATCGACAAGAACGAGATGGTTGTCAGTTCCTCCGGATACAAGCTTATATCCTAACTCAATCAATCTATCTGCCAATGCCCGACAGTTCTTGACAACCTGAACAAGACAGAAAATCGCTAAGCATCATGCAAGCGTAGCAAGACTATGAACAGAAGAGAGTCCAACAAGTCGATTCACGAATATAAATTCAGTAGGCATTAATTCAGTAGACTCTCTTACTTGTCGTTGGTAAGCCTTAAACTCTGGGGTGACTGCTTGCTTAAGGCACACAGCAAGTCCTCCAATAGTATGATTATGAGGGCCTCCCTGAACATAACGTTTGAAGACAAAAATCAAACAATACAGTGACGAGCGATAATAGAGCTATTTTCTATTTGCAAGATATTTGCAAGTAGCTATTTGCAAGATGACAGTCACTTGAACCCAAGAATACTAATCCAATGAACAGAATATAGAATACGGATTTGTAAGTCATCAGTAATTAGAGATCTATGTCTTCCATGTAGTTTAGGCAGGTTAACTTTCCTTGAAAGATGGAAGAGTTCTCTTCAATTTTGTCATGTCCGGGTAGCGAAATACATAATTCCTCCGTCGGTCGTTTGCATCCGTTCTTGTCTTGGGATCGTTGTAGCTTAGGTATKGATTGGAACTCGACTTATAGGTGTGATGACCTCGACTTATGGGAGAAAAAACTTTTATTGGTGATGAAGGATGTTGCCAACATTTAGTAGCTATGGTCACAGGATTCTTTCGATGTAATTGTTGAGCAATCACCTGATGGCGGTCTTTTTTCTGTTGCAGGCTTATTTGACCCCAATCTACCGCCTGAATACATTGGCAAAGAAATCATGAAGTGCCTAGATCTTGCCAAGGACGGAGTGCATGCTTTACTTCTGGTATTATCTGTGCGCAATCGCTTCACAGACGAAGAAATTGCTGCTGTGGAGAGTTTACAGACCATTTTTGGGGAGAAGGTGGTGAACTACATGGTGGTTGTGTTCACTGGGGGTGACGACTTAGAAGACGACGAAACGCTTGACGATTTTCTTGAGCAGGGTGCTCCTACATATCTCAGGGTAAATATGCCTCTCAAGTAATAATCATCTTGACTGTTATATTCCGCATTAGTGAAGATGAAAAAACTTGTATTTGGAGTTAGAGAGTCTGTCTAGGCTTTCCATGTTGATAATGTTCTCCTGCTACATGATTGTATGTTGTTTTCTTCTACAGTGGGGATTGCTATTGGTGATTGAAACCAAGATTTGGATGACAGGAATTCTTAAAGAAGTGCGAGGACAGAAAGGTCTTGTTTGACAACAAGACAAAAGACAAAGCGCTGCGGATTAAGCAAACAAATGACCTTCTTTGTGTTATTGATGATATGCTTCTGAAGAATGGTGGTAGTCCATACGCTAACGAGCTATTTAAGGAAGCGCAGGTTCCTCCCTCCGCCATACCTTGAAATTTCGGTACTACAGTACGCATATATATATAATTTAATTTTCTTATATTTCTCTGCAGGTTTCCTCTTTGGGGAACCTTCTAAGAACTATAAATGTCACTCCAGCTCTACGAAGTAGATAGTGCGTGGCCTTATATTTGTATAGAGCGTATACGTCTTCTGCTTTTTAGCAATCGTCTGGTATTGAGTTTTAATTCTTGGWACAACAGATAAGAATGATAAAGGTGAGCAATGAGCTATCATATTGCTTTGTACTAAAATCTCACCATATGCTGCAGGAACTCGCATTCCAGTCAGAGCAGGAGAAAATCAAGCTGGCTGCTCGGACTGCACCTGGCCAAAACTTGCAGGAGATCAAGCGGGATTTGGAAAATACGTACGCTGAGCAGTTCAAACAGCTCAGAGAAATGGTGCGTTCCTGTTACTCTTGCAAGTGGTGCAAGGAAGTCGTGTCCGTTTTTTTAGAGCAGTATGMTGATGGATTGCACATCTGTAATGAAGTTCGATTTTGTTGGGTTAAAAGTGAGTATTGTGTCTCTTTTAGTACAACTTGCACAGTTTTCTCATCGTGCTTAGACCCTCTTTGGATTGYGTTTGCTCTCTGGTCAATATTGAAGCTCATAGTGTAGGGTCCCAGCCTACATCGTCTTAAGATTTTCTATCGTTTTCTTTTCTGGCTGTTATCTTTGGACGGACCATGAAGTGGGTGTATCGTATGTTACTATGCAGGTTGAGGATAAAATCAGATTGAATGCTGAACGGTTAGAGGAGCGGTTGACGATGGAGCAAAGTGCTCGTGAGGCAGCCGAGGAACGTGCACGCACAGACAAGTCTCGAGCTGAGGCTGAACTTCGAGCTCTYCGTGAGGAGCTCCATCAGGCAAATCGTGAGAGAGAGGAGCTGAGTCGGAAGATCCAAGAGCAGCTGAGTAACAGAAATTGCTTGATTTTGTAACCTTTTGGATAGTGCCTTCAACTCACGTAGAATAACAAGGAACGTTCTCAACTTCGCAGTGTTTCCTTCCTYCTGATAATTGTACATATTCATGCTCAGTCCTCGATCCTGACGTCGTGACATGTATACTTGGGTCGTTACGACCTTTACAGCGTAGTTACTACATAGGTGTCGTTCGTATAGCCATGTAGTGATGGCCACTGCAGTTTTCTTGAATGGACGGACACAGKTTTTTTGCAATAAAGAATCATTTCCTCCAGTTTAATGTTTTTGTAATGTTTGCCTTGTTTCTGATGATTGGTTACTTTAGAGTTGATATTCCAGGTGTAGCAGAATATGTGAACAAAGACTTTTATGTGTATGAGGAGCCTATTTGTGCCACTAATTCTGATCTGATCCTTTGAGGCGTTGAAAKTTTTTATTGTTTGCTTTTTTCTATCCGTCTCACGAAATCCATACCTTAACCCTGGAGCGTCCTGATTCGTCTCCAAAATTGACAATTTGAGAAAAATCATTATAAAGTGTTATTTGGAAGTATAATTTGGAATGATATACAAATATAAGTTGTAGATTGAGAGTTGTAGATTCCATTCGGATGGTTAGATTCAACAATGCTATCACCAATATTCTTTTATAAATTTTGAAATTTCCCTTTCAAAATTCCTTTAAAATTTGATAACAAACATATTATTATCATTTTTGGAGTAAAATTTGTTGGAATGGATTTGAAATGAGGTTCTTTTGACATGGTGATTTAAAAAAAAAATTGTGTTCTTAAAATCTACACCTCATTCTTGCAAATCCAGTTTTGAAMTAAAGTCAATGCAATTTTGGCTTGGTCAATTTCAATATGTTCATCGTCCAGAAAATTGACGTTAGAGCGCTCCAAGGTTAAGTTAGGTTGTCTAGTTTGTTTGTTTGTTACATTGAGATCTCCTGGACCGTGCATCCCTCCACTGCGTAATATTGTTGGAAAGCCCTCGGCAAGGAAAGGTGCACGGGCTTTGTTTTGTAGTGTTCCAACCTACCATCTGAAAGTTATATATTTTTGAGTTCTTTTTGGTTTTAAAAAAATTTAAAAACACTTTTACTTTCATTTTGATTGTGGCAATGGCACATTGCATACTAGTAATCCTTCATTTTTTCTTTTAAAATTTAAAATTAACTTTAAATTTTCACAAAAAGACGATAGCATTTAAAAATAGCACTAATAAAACAATAGCACTTAAAATGTTCATAAAGCAATAGCAATTGGAATTATCTTATTCTTGTTGTGAATTTTTGTTTTTGAAGTGAATTTAATCCTTAACCCATAAGCAATGCTGAAGCCATTTTCTAGTCAATGAATGATAAAAYATCTTTCTATGTAGGAAAAAAGGTGGAACTATTCATGTTTGGAATTAGGGGTGGAAAGGGAAGATCTTCTATAATAGTTTGACTTCCAGTGCGTGCTTTTGGATTTTTAAAACAAGTGATTTCCATGGTATCAAATTTGATGATTTCCAAGGTCACCAGCTTGTCATGTAAGGGTTAAACAAATTATATGTATCGTGAATCTAATCCAAAAAAATATTTTTTCAATATTAATCTATAACTAACCATTGACAATCCTTCCAAAATTTTGTGTCAATTATTGGCCACAAAAATAGGGTTGTATCGCAAAAAAAAAATCTTGTATGAAAATGACCAATCAATGATTAGCGTCAAGACTCTGTAAGCTGATGAAAAACTACAAAGTCATTGTACAAATTTTAATCACAAAATTTACCAATGCAATAATCACACATTTAAATTGTAATTGAAAACACAAATTTTAGGTTAATAGAAGCATATGGTTGAGATATCAAAGTGGTTGAGTACCATATGAGCTTTCTCTTCAATTTCCATTGTGATTGATTTTTCCTAAAATGTAGTAGCAGTGGTTCCAACATTTGATGAGAAAATTTCAAAAATTGGTAGTTGAAATCAAATATTTTAACTTCATCRTGTAGAATTAAATAGAGGTTGGTTATCTTTTGTGGGTTTGTAATTGGAAGGTAGGCACTACAAGGRAACAAATGTTTTATGATTGTGAAAATATGATAGAGAATGACTAGTGACTGCTCATAGTCATATTTTAGGAGACCAAGTTTTGGAAGAGAAATGTGACTGCAAATATGACTTGCATTCATATTTTGGCCTAGTATTTCCGAGGTGTATAGTATACACCAATGGGAACACCAAAATACTTCATATGGAACAACCTAGAACATGTTTGAAGAATCATATCTCCATGGTAGTGACATTTTTGGGGTTTGACAGCAGGGCTTTTATTTTTGGCAAAATTTCGCCCCAGGTACGCAACTCTTGTATTATATACAGGGGTCATCGGCATTAAAACAGCTTAGAGGACGGCTTTTGTTAAAATTATATCAAATTAAAATGGCCAAAAAGCTAGGTGAAGACCAAATTAAAAGAAAATTAAATGTAGAAAATGCTAAATTGCATACATTTTAGAAAAAAAAACCACAATATGTATGAAGAATTAAACACCTATGCATAGTTTCTAAAAATGCGTACAAAAAATTTCCCTCTTGTTAAAATTAAATTTTTATTAAAAAGCCCCAAAAGTTGCCTAGCTAGGCCTATGATACATGTATTAAAAAAACTCATATAATTAGGTTTTTAATTCTATTATTGTCTTGAAAAATATTTGTTTCATGTACATAAGTACGTTTTTGGATTTCTTGTTCAAAGGGCTACAAGATTATTCTACATTAAAACAAATTATATTCCTTAAGATTGGATTAAAACACATTATAAGTGATTATAATCAGAGCCATATAATATGGAAGTTGCGTACCCGGAAATTTCGCCAGACTGTTAGAAATTCGACCTCTCTGGCTTCATCCCTCCAAATTCTGGCCTATGTAGTGAGGGCAGCAGGGGAACACTGGTCCAAAAAAAATTATTTAAAAAAAAAATTATTTGAAAAAAAAATAATCATTTTTTTATTTTTCTGTATTAGCACTGCGGGGTGCCGAAAATGAAGTCTTAACAGCCCTCTGCAGGGCTGAAAATTTTTCTAATGGGACCATTCCTTAGGATAAAGGCTTGATTTTGTTGAACGCCTATTAAAAAAACTATTTTCTGTTGTATCATGTGTCTATTATAGAAATTATCAATGTACAATAATTTGGGGTGGCATATGTTTATATGTTTGTTAATATATGTAAATTTTTCATGGGATTTAAAAAGGATGTAGAGAGGAATAAAGCAATTAATAATAAGAGAAAATTAAATTATATTTGAAACTAAGGATTTAGGTCAAAATTAGAGAAAAAAAAATGCTTACAAATAAATTGGAGCACCATGGTAGGAMCAAGCTTGAAAGCTTAGGCTAGAAACTAGGMATGCCTTGACCTACTRTTAKGACTTGAGGAGAGGTTGAYTAGTTATGGTGATTGATTGTGATGGGTGATTCAAATTGAAAGCTAATTAGATTGACTGATTCAAAGTGAAATTTAATGAATTTAAACTAGTGATGTAGATTGAAGCTTGTAGAGTTTAGAAAACACACTAAAATCTTGGGAAAAATCTAATCTAAGGAGGAGAAAATGGAGTGTGAGAATAATCCATATCCAAGTGACTAAGGAACATGCCTTGTTAGCCAGGATTGTCATTTGTAATGAGAATCTAAGTATTTGAAGTAGAAGAATGAATTCCAAGTTGCTACTCATAGCTTTGGGCATGGTTAGGACACTAATGAGATCTCCTTATCAATATTTGACTGTGTATTTAACAAAGATTGTTGATTATAATACACACAGGTGACTAAATGAAGTTGTAAGGTCTTAAGTATATACATAATTAGCACTAGCATATGAGGCTCATATCATTACCCTTGTTTAATTTTTAGAATGATTATAAATTAATTAGTGATAATAGAAGCTACAGACTATAATTCTAAAAATATCCCAAAAAATTGAGAAATATATATAGAGAGAGAGAGAAAATAAGTAGGAGAAAGTCACTAGGGGGAAGTATAAAGAAATAGATCATCATAGGTTGAAGAAAAGTAATTAGATCATAGATAGAATTTATACACCATATTATAAAAGTTGTTATTTAAGTTGTGTATGAAGAGACAAAAAATGAAACAAAAATGGATGAAGTTAGACCTCATGATACAATTAACAATTACAATATGCGTATTGTAAAATGAAAATGTAGTGGAAATGGATTCCGAGGCATGTCCTTTATTTTGGCACTTTTTTTATTTCTCCCCTTCCAGAAACCATAAACAAGTTAGAAATTAGGGGTTTAGATCAAGTCTTTAAGAATTTACCAAAATCCATCTTTGAATTCAAGATCTATCACTTAGCGGTAATTCTTAGAGTTTTTTAGTAAAATACCACACTTGAAAAATCAAATAAATTAAAAAGAAAACAATAGAATACAATAATATTAGATAGTCAAGAATGCTAGTTTTGGATTTAAAATATCGAAATATCAATGATTCAAGTAAAAATGGAACCTTTAAATTTAGGTGACATTTAGAATCCAATTTTGAAAGTAAAAAGTTAATTTAGACTTGTAGGCTTGACCACCCCGTTGATGAAGAATTAAAACATTTAATCCTTAATCCCTAAAGATTATTTACTATGTTTTCACCAAAAGCACCCCAAAACTACCATTTCTAATACATGTACCAAACTTTAGAAAATAAACATTTTTGGACACATGTAACTATAGGATCTTGCCGTACACTTGTTAGCATTTGAATTGACAAAAATAAGTTTTGGGCCCTTCAAAAAACCCAGGTAGTTGCACTTCACAAGGTTACATTTGTATGAAAAAAATGTTTAAAATGGTTGCAATTCTTTGGATTCATTTTTTTAATGCAAGTTGGCTACATGATTAAAAAATTCAAATAAGAAAAAAAGGTAGTAAGTAGAAAGAAGTGGAGAATGATTCAAAATACTAAATTGTTGACAATTTGGTTATGGAATTGAAAAAGGCCAATCCCAATGGTTGTAATGTTGTAATACACAATCTACACCCAATATTTTTTATGTTTTTTCAACAATATTGAAAACTATGTTAAATAAAAGACTTCACAACTATCGACAAACTAAAACTCTTCATAACTTTCTTTCGATTAATTAAAATGGAATGATTCAAAGCTTTCCACATATATATCCCCTCGCTTGGCCCCTTGTAAAATGCTGAAATTTTTCAATTTTCCACACATGATAAAATTTGCAAATTTTGAATTCATATTTGCAATCAAAAGCCCCAAATCAGCTAGGCAAAGTGTACAAGGTAGTGATTAATCAAGCACAAAATAGTTTTTTCTTTTTTTACTTGCACCCTTGAAATAACTTGGAAGGGCCAAGCGAGGCGACCAATTCACCCTAACTTTAATCCCCGAGCACCCAAATTATGGCCTCTCCATTTTTGAAAGATGTCCTTATTTGATGCTTATAATCTTTTCAATGGTACAATCGAAGGACACCTTCCTTTTCTTTTATCCCCGGACATGTATCCATCACCAATAGGTGATAGTGTAATTGGAATGAGAAAAGTTTGGTTTTTTGTGAACATGGGCTAGGCGCTCAGGGGTTAAAGGACACCAAGGCCATTTTTTTGGCTAATACAAAAATTTTCTATCCAAGAAAGAAGTGCCACTATTCATCCTAAAAAATTTGAGTGAAAAGGGGAGATCTTCTAAACTTTGATTTCCAATGAGTGCTTTTGAATTTTTCAAACTAATTAATTCACCATGATACCAAAAGGGATGATTTCTTCAATCCCCAGCCCGTCTTTGTAAGTAATAGAGACTACCACTTGAAAGGTAGCCTTGAGGGGTGTTAGAAATTAATTCAGCATGTCGGATTGTGCATGTTTTGTGAACCCGTCCAAGTTTCACTGATGGTGGGCGAGACCAATGTCCACGGGAAGAACCAGCGGCTAGTTCAAAGTTAGCCAGTGGATTTGGCCAGAAAACCAGTTGCACTATAGAAACATTTGCCAAAAACCAGAAGACTAAATTAAAAAAGATATTATGTTGGAACAACCGGTTCAGTTTTGGAGTTGAAGGAAATTGGCCGGTAAGAGTCAAAAAATCTTCCCGAACACTGGGCGAGACTGGGCGAGACGGGGAAAATGCAGGAACGATGGTGGGATGGTAAACACACGTGGCCAGCCCTTAAAACGTCCAATGTAACTCGCACATTGTTACTTGGGTGTACCACGAACAGAAAATAAATACAATACAATAATTATGAACAGGAACTATCTACTTTTCCAACAGATACAAAAAACAAAAGTTCCCAACAATAATTTAGATTGCAAGTTTCCAACTCCTACGAAAAGTGATTATGATACAATTAATCTCCAACCACTGGAGACCATCTAACAACGGTTGTCGKWCAGTGCTCAAGCTCTTTCAAATGTGAGCCCAATACTTCTAACAAAGCACTGACAGGCAGTCACTTGAAGGACCTGACACAAATACCACCGGATTTTACAACTTGATCACATCTACACATACAGATGACAAGTCCCAGACGGACAATCATGTAATCATGTAACGAGCTAACAGACTTCTGGATCATTGCTTTAACAAGCCGAACCTCTCAACCTCACAGAGAGTAGCCTCTAGTGGTCAAACTCTCTCACTGAAACCTGCACAAACCTACCATATCTTAATAGAATCTTCACAAGTGCTCAACAATCCACTAAAATTGAACTCCAGAATACTAGCTGTCTTTGAAAGGGTTTAAAGCCCGATGCTGCGTTCACTTTGGTTGGAAGAAGCAAAGTATGCTCAAGACTGAAATAAAGGACCCCACAGAGAGCTGCAAAATATTGATCGATATATAATAAAGCAACTTGACCACCTTACTCATGTTTTTCGTCGTGTTTCAGGTGTCAAAGAGCCCCGCTCCAAAAGCTCTGACAAATTCATCCTCATCTTCTCCAATGAAATAGGCTTCATGATCACACCATCCATGCCCAAGTCCAAGCATTTTTTCTCAGTCTCCTTGTCAGTATTTGCTGTTAGAGCTACCATTAAAGGGCGCTCATGTCGAGCAAATTTCTGTTGAATGCGAATACATACTTCGTAGCCATCCATTTCAGGCATGAGGACATCTAGTAGCAGCACTTGGAAATTTTGTCCTGGTTGAGACATCTCTTGCAGGCATTCACTGCCAGAGCTAAGCCAGCAACGAACTGCATGGGAACGGCGCCAAATGAACTCCAGCCTTTCCGGGAACGGAAAGGAACGCAACGACACTGCGTTCAGATCGGGCAACATTCCGGGGGCAAGGGCAAGTGGGCAAAGACCTGACGGCTGGCCCGCACCAGCTGTTGGTAAGGCCGGGCCGGGCAAAGAGTACTCGAAGCGACCCCAAAATGACCCTGGAATTTCTTGAGCTTCTAGAATTTGCTCTAAATTGAACAAAAAGCCAACATTTTGTATAGGGCAATGCCCGAGAAAGAGGGCATTTTGGGAAATAACGGGCCGATGAGGCGGGCGGAGCCCGACGAGGAGGCCTATTATTTCCCAAAACGCCCGACGACGAGGAGCCATTGCCCGACGTAAATCACGAACAGAAGGATGAAAATCAAGGATGAAAAATCAAAGTTGGATGAGTAATGCGTAATGCCCGATTACCAAGAAAACCCGTGCAATTAAGGCATTACGCCTCAGAACCCTCCCCGCAAATGTACGGGGAAATTCCTGGAAGTGGTTTACGATACGTCATATCAGTTCTTTCTGAATTGTAACCTTATAAAATCAAACTAGACAAGTTAGAGTTCACATTAGAAAAGAAAACACAACAATATCTCTTAACGGACGTACACACTTGGCGTTATGGGCCCCATCTGTGGGTGGTGCTACARCGGAAAGCAAAGGGGCATTCAGACTAGCGTGCAGAAGCGAACGCCGAGCCTAGCTAGTCGCTGACGTGTCTAACAAAAAGAACGTCACTAAGCACAAAGCTGGATGACATTTATTTCTGGCAGCTGTGTTGTGCGGCGGGAATAAAATAGTTGCACAATCAGGCAGGATTGTAGATTTTGAGAATTAAGCAGTGGTTGTACGTAATGGTCCTCCAAGTTGGCCATTAATCGAATGTGGGCGGATTACAACAGATGTAACCTCATCATGGTGAACATTAGAGGCCGCCATCTACCTACGCAACGCACCGGAGGCGGAAGCACAACATCGTAGTTAATGTGGACACTGATGAGCACGGCATCTGCAGRCTAGAAATTTGCGAGTGCGGCAAAGCGAAGTCATTGTGCACAAATTTCTCTGAGCAATTGTGATCTTATCTTCAAGATTTGGTTCTGTATCGTGATCAGGTAGCGTACAGTTTCAAGAGCCTGCATGTGCTGCATGAAGTCACAATGAGCGCTTCAGTTGTCGTCGATACAATATTTTCAATTCAGACTTTTGGAATTCTCCGTCATTGCAGGTAGTGAGTCATGGATAGCAGATTTCGGAGTTGAGGTAACGGTGGATCTACCGCAGGCAGTGTCAACTTCCGTGAAGGTGAGTGCACGAACTGCACTTGTGTGGGTCCTCCGAATGTTGCACTCTTCTCTAGTCGATGCCTACAAGTCGTTGCTTGCACGTTTCACAGATGCACGTAGAATTAGAAATCACCTTGCACGTATCGCAGATGCAAGTAGAATTAGAAATTAGTAGTCGAACTTCATGAATTCATGACTTATGATGTCATATTACTCTAACTAGGAAACGGAAATTCAAGGGCAATGGATGCTCTTGCAGTGGCCAGTGCGCTTCATAGTGAAGGTGAGTTTCTATGTTTTTTTTCATGCATTGAAGTAGAATAGAAGTACATGTTCATGATCGATGTGCAGAAGATGAGATCAGATCGTCTTTGTTCATGCTTGCAATCATAATGCTACCAATGTCAATTGTAATGAATCAAATGCTAGTAGCCGGTTCATGTTGACCTGCACATTTTCATTGATCCCAAAGTCGACTATGCAGGAAATGGTGGCACCGCAGGACAAACCTTGGAAGCAAGACTTCCTGGAATCCTTTCCATAGGAGAAAAAAAACCCTTTGGATAGTGGCGACAATGGCAGTGCGGCCAAGCGGAAGCGCAAAGACCGTGGTTTGAATTGGCAACCTCAAGAAGTAGCAGCACTCATACAAGCAAAGCGAGCCCTTTTTTTTAAAGAATTGGACATAGTCGATGGGAGGGAGCTCATGATAGCTGATGCAGGCAAGTGGCAAAGAATCAGCAACACTGTCATGGGTGCGGGATTCTCTCCGTGCCTCCGCGACGGTCCTGCTTGCAAGAGTAAGTGGAATCTTTTGCTTCCCGACTATAGAGGGATCGTGGACTACTTTGCTCGCAGTGGAACAAACGGAGCGGACTATTGGAATATGACAATTGCGGAATGTAGGGCGGAATTCCTCCTGCGATCTTTTGCACAAAATGTCTTCTACAGCATTCACGAGTGGAATGGAAGTCGCCCCAGCATGCTCCCTCCACACTCTCAAGACCTTCTGTCAGTGGACGACAGCAACTACTGTTGTCCAATGAATGAACCCGTGAACATGGGAAACGATAGTGGCGGTGATGACGAGAGCGAAGACCCCCTTCCTGCAAACACGTCAGCCGATTGGAGTGAAGACCACCGAAGTGCTAATCCAAGCCCCATCCTTGTAGTTAACAACGATAGGAGAGTACAGGACACAACATTGCAGCAGCTGAACCGCAACGGCAATCCCATTCTCCGGCAGCGAGCAACGCTTCCGACGGGGGTGACACCCATTCTCATTAGCAGCACTAACACCAGCAAAGCTATAGTGGGACGACTACTGGGCAATACATGCATTCGACGCAAAAACATCAGCAGGCACTCTCTACTGGTAGAAGAAACAAAAGTCTTAGGGGAGGTCTTGGCAGGCCAGATGAAGGAAATGGCGGATGCAAGCCATGAAGTAGAGAAGAGCAAGATTGAAGTGCATGAGCGCCTTTTTGGTGAGCAAATGCAATATCAGCGGGATCGAGATTGACCCCTGCAGGAGAATGCAAGAATGGTGAACGACAACGCAAAACTTTCCATTGAAAAACAGGGCGAGCTAGTCTAGTGCCTGGCAACCCTCTCTAGCATTCTCAGCATTGGCTTAGAGCGTTGCCAAGCCTGGCCTCCATTACATACCCATGAGTCTGCTCGCAGCCCGCATAACAACAATGGGGTTCACCCTAATCCTGAGCACTCTATGCACACCTATACTGCAGCTGATCCTACTGCCGAACAACCGGAAGCATGCCCGCCGTCTCCGTGAATGCACCACTATGTACGGCATCCTTGCAGACATTGTTATGCACTATTATGTTGCGGCTTTTTTTGTTGTGTCTACTTTGTAGTTTAGGCATCAAAGTTTCGCTCAAGTATGTAGTATGAAGACCTCAATTATGTACAGCTAGGAAGAAAGCCTTTTTGATTTGTGAAAAGAACATGTAAAACTGAATAAAAACTCTGCTTTGTCATGAAAAGAATATGAGGTTAATGGACATAATGTGCAAAACACAAATCGATTTACGACTTCTCAAAATCTAACCTATAAAAAATAGGAAAAGAATTTTTTTCAAAAATTAAAAATTGTCCATTAGGGAAGAGTTGATGGTGATGAGATTGCACTAAAAAAATGGTCTTAGAACCATCATCAATGTTTTGAAATTGCACGCAATGGGAGTGTTGTTTGCACTCATATGGAGGACATAAAATAATAAATTTTTAGATTCCCTTTGGTAGGTCTATGTGTTTTTACTATGTTAATATACTATGAATATTTTAGCTTAAATCATTAAATTTAGTGACTCCTAACGTAGATAAAACCTCTAAATCTCAAAGTGTGACAAATTAGCAAAAATGATTTTGAAATGTAAAATTATTTTTTTAATTTTTTGAAATATAAAATATATGATTATCATTAAGTTAGGCATCTCTTCTAAAAGTTTCAAGTTTAGGAAATTTATGCTTCAAAAGTTATTGAAGATTACAAGAGAGCAACACTAGTTGTAACGGAGAATAGGACCGGTGTTTCTTGCAATGACCCAATGGTGTCAATATACCTAATTGGTGTCAATTTCATCTTTAGATGATAGTCATTTTAGAATTTAAATGTAGATAGACCACAAAAAGCTTATTTTATTTGACCTAAATGATAAATTTTATGTAGTCTTCCTACATTTATGTTCTAAAATCAATGCCTTACATAGAATTTGACGTCATTGGGTGCTCCTACCATCTGGAATAAATGTTCAAACCTTTAAAGACAAGTATGTCTATCTGCCAAAAAGAATGAAGTTTGTTGTGGCACAATTGCATAAAACRAATCATCAAGTTGAAAGTTTGCATTGAGAAAATGTTTTGATGTTATCAAGTTTCAATAAGAATGAATGAAACATTGTTGTTRGCTTGTATTATAAATTTTTCATTTTAACTATTACGAATGTGCATAATTATGTCACAGTTTGTACAAGTCACAAAAGAAAGACAATAGACTTAACATTTGAAAAAAATTAAAACTCTCCGTACGGTTGCTAAGAAGTGTCAATGATGATTTAGGATTACATTTATTTCTTAARCACATGAACTTTCTTTCTATWGTCATGCAGCGTTGGTACACCCAAGTGTCATTGATATAGTGGTACATCCAAATGTCACAACATTTGTATACAAGACTTAATAATATCTAAGTGGAAGAGGGTTGACTTTGGCAATTTCTATTTTTTATTCCAAAAAAATAGAAGTCTGAGATATTCTCCTCATCAATCTTGATATTTACACCTCGATTTACACAAGGTGATATCTACCGCTTTTTTGTGAAATATTTCCTCTTTTGAATAGCTCATTAGCCATTAGGACTGCAGAAATAGCTAGTCTTGCCAAACCTTAGCAATCTTTTCCTAGGTCCAATTTTTTCTTATGTCAACTTGGATTCATTTGTTCGAGTACCTATTAAAATGTCAAAGTACCTATTTTCATGAGATTTTGCACTTTTCTAGTTCACCTAGTTAGAAAACTTTTCTATGCTTTTCCTTCCTAGGGTGCTTTTCTTTCCTAGGGTGCCTGCTTCTTGAAGGTATATACATTGAATATTTTTCATATTTTTTAAAAACTGTTTTTCTAATTTTACAATACTCCCAAAAAATCATGAGTATTGTAGCCAAAGTGTACACAAAAGAGCAGGTGTTTCTTGCAATGACCTACTACAAGTTTGCCTAAACTCTAAATTTAGATGATGGATTCTGGCATGTCCGCTTACACTCATATTTCTCCAAGTTGTCCAATTTTGGCACCATCACTTTGCGCCTCCCCGTGATTGTTGTGCAACCACGGCAAACGACCCCAACAACGTCACAATTGGAATTAAATTCACCCTCGGCCCATGCGAACTTGAAGGCCCACACTTCTTGCCACCGGCATGTGATTGTACTAGGAGCGGTCTTAGCCTTCTTTTGCCCCATTGCGGCCATGGATTTTGTTCTTTTCCCCGCTAAAAGACCATTGCAACCACTCTCGCTCGGGGCAATCGAAGACACCATAGTCACCTCCGAAGTTGGGCAATCATGGGGAGCAGGACACGACACAGACTCCTCCAGACGCGTCTCAGAAACATGTGTGATGCTAGGCACGACATGTTTTCTAAACCCGCTAGTGTTTCGGCTAGAGCTAGAAGTGTGGACTCGGAAATTGTCAGGCAATTTCAATCTATCAAGCAAGACATCTCCAATAAAATTCTCAAGTCAATTGGTCTCATACTTCAAAGTTATAGTGGATGGAAACTCCACAATTCAAATTGTGACTCAAAATAGTACTGGTCTTTCTTGCATTCACCCTGGTTTATCTTATTATAGGTTTTGTTATAGGTAGAGATGCTATATTTTTGTAATTGTGATTATTTTTTTTTTCATTTATAGTTTTTTTTTTGTAAGATCAAACAACATTAGTTGATAATAACAATAGAAAAAAAAAACTACCAGACTTTGTAGGCTTAGGAGGCAAGTACTATCCTTGATGCCTCTTTTCAAAGGCAAGCACTATAATATTGACTTGTAACTAATAAATAGTGGCTTATATCTATTAATATGTGTATTTTTGGAGTAGTTGCTCACATGTTGTGTTAGGGTATATTGCAAAAAGTAGTGTAAGGGATTGATAGTTGTGGTTGTTGATTTCGGTTCGATTCCTATTGACTGCATCCTATTAAGCCATAGGCGCTATCATGATATAGAGCTACAATCTGTAGTTCAGATATGACACATACTTGCTTCTTTTTCTTCATTAATTTTTTATATCTTACTGTGTATGAATTTATTCCACTCTATATCCAAATAATGTTAAAGGACCAAACTAAACAAGGGCATAATGTGTAATCCCAATCAATTTACGGCTTCTAGATATCTACTTTACAATGTTTTTTAAACAAATTTTTAATGTGGTTTTTTCTCCTAGATATAGTGTATTTGAGGCTCATTTCCAAGAACCATTAATGCTAAAAACTTCAAGATTTGCAATGATCACCCTTGCACAAAAATACTGGAATAGAAAAATCATAATCATTCATTTTCAAAATTAAACTTTTTGGGGCTAAAACTAGACTTCAAAAAGAATTTTTTGAAAATGTGCACTACTAAAAATAGTGACTCAATTAAGATTTATTTTACTTCAAATTATAGTCAACACCAAGATTTGGTCCTTTGGGTATTTAGAGGTTAATCTTTAAAGGACGGACCTATTATAACATCTCTACTTTCATGTTTACTTAAAAAATGGATGAAAAATACCTTTTCTGCATCCACTACAATTGATTTTTGTCTTCCAAAGGACTTAAAATGTCCCTGTCATCTTATAAGGGTCAAAACTTACCTAAACATGTTGAGGGTATTATTTTAGCCCTTACTGTTGTTTTAAAATTTAAAAAAAAAATGAGTTACCACGCCCTTGAGGCATGGCACTCGGCTTCTGGGCCTCATGTGCAGGCCACTTTGGGTGCCACAATTGCTAGCTCCTGTCAAAAGGAAAAGCATAATGACACCTCCTCCGAGCTCGCCACCTGAGATGGGGACGAAATCCATCCAGGGATGTTGGCTGGCTTTGAAGCCACATGTGCGAGGCACTAAAGAGTACAACGAAGAGCGAGGTGGTGCGGGAAGGTCGGATCTAAGCGTAAGGCGGGAAGACAGGGTGGGGCGGATTTGGCCTGGCTGCCCGCAGCTGGACTCTGCCCCTGTTGAAGGACGGGCACCGAGGAAGGGCACCGCGGAAGGGAGCCGGGGAAGGGAGCCGGGGTGTGTGGGTACCGAGGACTGCCACACAGACCCCCCTTTTGCTCCAGGGGGGGGTACTTTTTACGCCTCGCCATTTTGGGGATCATTGTCGCCCTAAGCTTAGAAAGTGAATATTTGTTTACATCTCCACGTTGTTTTTCTCTTGAATTTAGAATTTCATCCTTAATGTGGTTGTTTAATGCATGAAAAATGGTACAAAGTAGGGAGTTTTGAAAAAATCACAAGTGCGTGAGGCTCTCGCACATATCATTCTGAAGTAGAAAAATTTCTTGTAAACGCAAAGCTCTCACTTTCTCAGCGACGAAGATGCCCAATCCGCTCTAACATGCATTTCAAATCACAGCGAGAATGAACTTGCTCTCCTGGTTTCACATTCAATGGCAAACTAAGGTGTTGGTCTATCTGATTGTAAACTAGGAAGGCACTCTTCTCACACGTTTCTATACAATTCCTGCAGGGTGAAACGAAATGAGAAAATGAATGATTAATCCGAAGGGCATCGTGGCTCAGATTGGCATCGAGATAGAAATATTCGTGATCACATACGCACTGTCTTGAGACTTGCATTTTTCACACGAAATCCTACGTAAAGTTTCTCAGACTACAGTGAGACTGTTCTGCTGGAAGCACTCATCCATTAAAGATGAGGTCCAGGCCGACACACGCCATACATGGTTTATCTTAATAGATACAAACTCCCTCCCGGCGCGCACTTGACATTATTTGACACTGTATTGATGTATCAGTTTCATGATGCTGAACGATGATTGTGAATCATTTGATAGGGAGAAGCCAGGTTCAGTTGCCTGAAGGTCGTCTTCGTGCTCATCTGGAGAGGGAATTTCCACACTGTAATAAGGTAAGCAACAGCCCATGAAAGTGACGGACGGAAGTGAATTCTTTTTCAGTTTGAATTGCTCACTGGTCGGTTCCGTCACTCCCCGGAATCATGAATCCAATATTCCTGTCCTGCACATTTTCTGCACCTGGTCGCCTAAGGTCTTGTATTTATAACCACAAGCGAGGTATCATTCCTCTCAAAATCGTCGGTGGAGACTAACTTAAGCTTACTAAGAGTATTATGATAATGCAGATTATTAATTTGGGATCAGTTGAATTTCAGGTACTGTACGTACAAGCGAGACATGAATGCGTTTTCTTTGGTGCATGCGTGCAGGTGATCGATTTCAGTTGGGAAGCGCCACTGGAAAATATCTTCCCGAGTGGGGGCTACTACCGTACTGACTGTACAGTATCGCTCCAAGAATAAGAATAAGAAGATGAGGTTCCGATCACGGCTCAGAGGTGCACGGACCGCATTTTTAGGTAAACAAAAGTATCAACTGAAATGGCAATCTTTGTCAACTCGAAAGAAGTGCTGACGGGCGGATGGTGGTGGTGGTGGTGGGTTCTGTTACAGCTCGTCGGTCGGGATACCAGAAAGTGGACCCGGGGAGGTGGCACTACTCCCAAATTCTCACCATTCCGGTTGGAGCCGGAAACATGTGTAAATCTGGGCATAGTTTAGTTTCTGGTTGATTAGTTCTGTAAAATTACTCTACCTTTCTGTACCTGATTGGTGAATGTGACTCCAAACAGGAATTTCGATTCTCCAACAAAACTTGGCAAGAAGAATTTGGTAATAAAGAATGAAGTTCCTGGGCTTTTCCCCCATGGTGAAAATTTGGAGTCAGATCCACTTCCGTCCTGGTATCAATRAGTGTCTGCTGATTCTTCTGTTACARTGCAACTGCCRAAAACATTACTTATTRCTTAGTAATCCTAGCTGAGGATCGTGTTCACTAGTTACGTGCACTGTTCAGGATTTCCAGTACTTCAAATTTGCAAGTACAGCACATTGAATCAGCTGAAATCACTTAAGAACGAACAGCCATCAGGTATTTGGGGAGGCCGATTAGGTCTACAGGAGGACCACGGCTTGGCACGCTTTCCAATGGAGAAGACCGCTGTTGAGTGGTCCTGCTGTAGCCTCACTGTATCACTCAAGAGAGCCATAATTGTAAAAAAATGAAATCGAAACATTAAATGATTTATCAATGTAATATAAGAGGTCTTCAGCGTGGCAAGCACATACTGATCACATTGTTAAAATAATCTCCCGAGCGTAACTAACTAACTAATTCAGGATTCCAGGTTGCAACTCAATAAGTTGGGGAGTGCTTTTGTCCTCTTTTTTGAAGTTTCTGCTCTTGTGCCACAAGAGAAAAGAAAAATGCAGCAATTAACATCCTGTACGTTGTTGAAGCGCGCTTTTCACACACTTGCCCAAAGGACAGAAAGCAGTGTTCACTGTCCACTGGCTGTTGACTTGGCCCAAATCACAACAGTAAAGAGGGACTATACGTGCAGAGTTGTATCGATCGTTGCGAAGTGAAGTAATATCGATGCGATGGATTTTCACATCCCTTCCATTCGTCCTCAGGATGGTCTCCTGACTGCTTGGCGGAAGCTACTAACAGCGGTGTCGTTAGAGTTACAGTATCCATTCTAGCTGAATTATATTCAAGTTATCATAGTCCACTGGCGGAATTTCTGTGAAAAATGACACGTGCAGTCCTGAATGATGTATTGTCTCTTTGTTGTGCTTAATTGGTACCCGGGTTTTATAATAACATCAAGCTAGTTGGTGCTGTATAATTTGTAAGTAGCGCCGTAGCATGCACTGCCCTGACAAGCGCACCTCATAAATATTAATGTTAAGTAGTACACACGTGGCAACTAGGTCAAACTGTCTATGGATTACCAGAGGTGCAGCTGGGAGTGGTCACGCCATTGCTGAATGAAAGAATGCAGGACAAGTTCTCGCTCGTAGTGCGCGTATGGTTCTGCTATTGAAGAATTGAATGACGGAGATTGTGCAGAAAGCTGCAACCGTTTGGGTACAACCGTCCAAGCCATAAGCKCACTACGAGCGAGAACTTGTCCTGCCATTAATTAGTTGAATGAGGGGGACAATGCATGGTCGGGAGACTTAGTGTTGGGTKATTGACTCAGGTCAGAGTGGCAGACATCCTGTAACTTATATAAGGCAGTCTGCACATCAACAGTCAATTGTCAGCTTGCCCATTACGTTACGGTCCAAGTCTGGATTTCTCTGAATAAGCTGATGGATGGACGGCAATTTGGTAGCTAGGTTCGGTATTCGGTGCGTCAACATGCGAGTTAATGGCCACCTCTGCTGACAGTCAAATCCGCTACTTCAAACCTTGTGCTCCAGGTGGGTACGTAACAAACAAAGTCAATGTTATGCCTCTTGTGCTGCTGAAGGGGAACAGTAGAACCTCCCTAACTCAATCCTCTCTCACTCAATTAATAAAGTTCTGTCACAGAAACATCGATTACTGGTCCCAGCTTAACAATATGAACCACATACAAAGCTAGATCAAACCCCACCTTAACGCAGTAACTTCTATTATCTAATATGTCAAACCGGTCCCAATCTTATTGAGTTAGGGAGGTTCTACTCTACTCTACTTGCAATTTCAATTGCGGTAGTTTAGTTTAGACTGGGCATGCAACAAATCCACTATCATTAAAAATCTTGAATTGGCATACAGGAGGTGAGTGTGATTGGGTCGAGGATTCCAATGTTGCATTGCAAACACGGAGATGGTATGCTAGCAACCAGATTCTACCAGATGGCTCCATTTTGGTGGTAGGAGGGCAAAGCGTGTTCTCATATGAATTTGTACCCTCACGACCTACGGGACAAGTAGCGTTGCCCTTCTTGCAGGAGACCCATAAAGTATTTGGTGACGACCAAAATTTGTATCCATTCKTACACTTGTTGCCCTCTGGCAACATCTACATCTTTGCTCGTCGAGATTCTATTTTGCTCGACCCCAATTCGGGAAATATTGTGCGCAGGTACCCCATCCTCCAAGGAGAGCCACGGAACTACCCCACACAAGGCTCGTCTGTAATGTTGCCGCTAGAAAGCGTTGACAACTTCAGCATGGCCACCATTATGGTATGTGGGGGAGCCAATGACAATGCCTACTCAGATCCCGCAACGCAATATACAGCCTCCGCAACGTGCGGCTTGCTCGAAGCCACAGCCACCAATCCGCAATGGACTTTGTTGGACATGCCATTTCCACGGGTGATGGGAGATATGCTCCTATTGCCACATGGTCGCGTATTGCTAATTAATGGGGCGCAACAAGGTTCGGCGGGGTGGGGTTTGGCCAGCACTCCCACATTGAATCCTGTGATCTACATCCCACAAAAGCGCTCTTTTGAAGTCCAGACACCATCAAACATCCCAAGGATGTACCATTCCACAGCGGTCTTGCTTCCTAGTGGTCAAATCCTTGTTGCCGGGTCCAATACACATCAATTCTATACATTTGTGGAGCCATTTCCCACAGAGTTGCGTGTCGAGGCTTTTCTRCCAGCGTACTTGGATACAAGTGTTGATGCTGAGCGGCCTAGCATRAAAGCYGCGCCTACCCAAGTACGTGAATATACCTATCTCACCATTCATCCATCATGCTTGTKTATCCTAGTCAGCTAAATAATTGTACATTTATTCATAATTGATTGAATTGTCAAAGGATGGAAATTAACAAGTCCTTATAAAATCCTAGCATGCATCAACCACAATCAATGRGACCACCAAAACCATTGCTAATCAAAGGTTAACTTTGCTCTTGTGGAATGTTAACAGATAGCATACGGAACTCCATTTTCAGTCACTCTGGTGATGCCAGCTATGGCCACAGGAGCATTCAAGTTGCGTCTAGGCAATGCACCATGGGCAACTCACTCCTTCTCACAAGGGCAACGACAACTAGTATTGGCAATTGGAGTGGTGACAATCACTGGCGTTAAYGAGTACACCATTGCCAGCACAGCACCGCCGCATGCATCGGTTGCACCCGCCGGCTACTACATGCTATTTCCATTGCACAACAATGTCCCTGGCTCAGCCTCGTGGATCCAAATCACTTAGACTTTGTGATCTAATCCCYTCRGCAAGCCTTTCCTATTCAACAAGCAATCCCATCCACTTATTTTTCATACTCAATCTTATAATCACCATGATTATTTGATTAGTTAGATTTGATTTGGTGTGCAATACTCCAATGTAATAATTTGTCCAACTTTAAATCTTTGATGATGCACATAATCATATCTRTGTTGATACATTACAATGTTATACATGTATCACAACAACACCTAATTTTATTAGCAATACCATTATTGAACTTGGGAGCCATGGAATTGGCATGAGTATTATCAATCTCAAATGCTCTCTTGTTGTTCATATTCACACTTGCAATTTATTTCGATCCTTGAGTTCCTAGCCATTCAATTGGAGTGAATTGCCATAGTCATATCTTATTGAAAGTATTAAATTTGCATTAGAGAACGTTATGAGGATATTAGTAAATTTCCACTTTATTGTCACATCATCTTATACAAAAATTGGTAATTTTTGTAGTTGTTGCATTATAATGGTTGAATATCGTGAATTGTAGCTTGTGTAATCACGGTTCTTACTATATAATAACTCTTGACCACATTTGTTGCTAGCTATGAGCTTGTGCTAATTAATTATTTTTAAATTTTACATAGGTAGTTAYGTACTTGCTCCATTTACATCATCTCTTAGTATCATTAAATGCAAATTGTGCCATGATTTCATCCATCAAATTATCATCCGCACATATTTTTATTAATTTTTTTGTACTAAACCTAATAATATCCAAGCATCTTTATATAAAACCTTAGAATTTTATGAATCATTTTTGGTATTGTTGCATTTGAGCATGCACCATTTAAATAGATATAGATGGATATGTATGACTCCCAAGTTTATTCAATTATTGTGATCTATTTTTATTATACAAACTTAAGAAATTTTGCTATGGAAGGTACTTGTTCATCACTCTCGCAGTGACCATCTTCTTCTTGGAAATCATATACGTCTCCATTATTGGTGGTCACATTATCATCGTGCATATTCCATCTGCCACCATCGGAGTTGTGTACATGTCTACTCCTCTCGTGGCGAGCATCACCGATAAGGTCTGCATCACTTCTTTCGTCTTCCTCTTCCGATTGCTTCATGTCTTCACGTTCTTCGGCATTCATTTCATTGACAACATTTTCTTCTAGAAAATTGTCATTATCATCGCTGTCGTTGTCACCGACAAGTCCATCGGATTCCTCAGAGTCCTCCTCCACATGCTCACGGTACCATTTCTTCTCGTCTCTCTCGTTTGATGCAGACACGACCCTGGAATTTGTGTAAACATACACCAAATCCATTGCTCTTTTCGTTTTTAATTTGTTACGAGATTTATTGTGCACAAAAGAATAATTACTCCAATTGCGTTTACATGCAGATGAAGATACAGGTTGCCCCAATATTCTCCTCGCAATTGGAGCAAGGTGTTTTGCGCATGCTCCTTCAAAATCCCACCAAGCGTGCACTAATAATTTGGACTCAGTTGCATCTAACATGTTGTGAAAAGGAAACTCTTTATGTCGGAAAGTCATGAACTCCTTCATCACGTCATGGTACTCTTCAGGTTTACATATTCGCTTGAATACGTTCCTGCATGCATTAGCTGCATGGCCATCGTCGGCTAAATCTTGATCTTCGAGAAGGTAGGGATTTAGAAGAGTTCCAATATACATGATATCATTCTCCACTAATTCCCATCGAGCCTGGAATGCCCCTTGTAGTGATTTCACCTTTTCGGGCTTCAAGCTAAAAGATGGATTCACTATCTCCGCCACATGTTTGTGTATTTTCTTTGTAACATGTAGAACTTTGCCGGTGCATGGTGTCTTTGCATCTACGTCACAGAGGCCATACACAACGAGGCCCACCAACTGCACAAAGTTCTTGCAGCTCCTCCAGAATGCAGAGCCCTTTATTGACTTCTTCACAAGTCGAGACTTTGTACGACTATCGCCTTTCTTGTCCGACAAGGTCCTCACGTACGTCTCCCAACGTGCGTCATTCACACTTTGTTTTAATGCGCTCTTCACCTTCATCAAGCGCTCCAATACAATAAAATTGGAGGCAAATCTTGTTTTCCCCGGCATCAACAAGCTCAATTCTTTTTCGTAAGTACGAAAAAGTGCAAGCGGCATTTGTCGCTTTCTAAAGAATTTTAGCACCCTACGTGCCTCTTTAATTAGGGTTTGTATACACTCTCTCTTGCCCCAATCTTTGAGCAACAAATTCAAGGCGTGGGCCACGCACCCTTGGAAGAAAATGTGCGGATACTTCTTCATTATTATTTTCACGGCTTTAGGATTTACAATAGCATTGTCCGCGGTTATTTGCACCACATTCTCCGGCCCCATCTTCTGTAGGAATTCGTCCAAAATTGTTGCCAAATACTCTCCGTTTTTTTCAAATCCACTTGTGACCACTAATCCCAAAAACTGTTCTCCCGCAAAAGACACGAGCATCACATTCAACAGTGGTTGATTTCTAATTGAGCTCCATCCATACATAGACAATGTTGCACCAAATTTCTGGATACTTTCTTCTGTCCGCTTGTGCACTTTCACCTCAACGTCTGCCTTCACTTGGTCTAACAACTTTTATCGTATAGCTCCATACAAAGGAGGGTTGTATGGCCTTTTAAACTCAGCTGTTCTCTTCTCTGCCTCTTTGAATACTTCACTTCGAGCTACAACGAACGGTATGTTGGTCGTGTAGAAGAAATTGGCCCACAACGTATTCAAATTGCATCTACTAGTTTCTTCAAAACCATCTGTTAGTTGGCACTGCCTATGAGGCCTATTATTAGAATACGGTGGAGTTCCAAATTGGCTCGTGGATGTTGTGGTCTGGTTTATCCCCGAAACTGAACAAATTGTTTTAATGGGATCTGCGCAGGAGCCTATTTGCGTTGAACGGTCTAAATTCTTTTCGTTTGGCGTAGGATTTGTGACTATTGCAAGATCTTGGCTGTCTACATTCTCATGATCCGATCTTGGTGGGAACATTCCATCACACCGAAGAAAAAGAGCTCAAACTGCAAATGTCAATCATGAACATAAGCTTATTCCTGTGTCACGAGTACCATTTTTCCCTTCATACCCCAAATGGCTCAGCATGCGGCACTTTCGATTTGCAAATTCCAAATTAAATGCTTTGCACTTCACTTTACCACTTGGTGTAACAATATACCATCTTGACAAATTCTTACTCATTGTGAAAACCTTCTTCCAAATTCGAGGTCCAAATGATCAATATCGAAGAGTACACTCCAAAAAATTATTCATTTCTTCCATTGGAGGCATCTAGCGTAATCTCTCAAAATCTTCACGATCCAACAAACTCAGGAGTGGATGGAAGTATGGAGTGGGTGTTACTTCCTCATCATTGACAACGATATCCAGAGTTGGCTCTGCCGAAGGCAATATGTTTTGCCGTTGACTCGAGGTTGCACTTTGTTTTTGGTTCGCGTCCTCATAGTCCTCTCTGTTAGCAATGTCCCCCAATGCATTGCTGTCGAGAAGCTCAGTGATTCTTGCGGTTGCCCTCTCTAGTTTTTAGACGGGAACCTCTTCCTTCTTGAGTTCTTTGGACTTATCCAAAGACGCAGTCGAACCTTTTGGAAGACGGGGCACTTTAAATACAAAAGTGTCCTCTACTGTATTTGATACGCGGGGTTTGAGATTCACAGACGATGTGGGAGCGTCCTTCACAACTACTTCCGCATGCACATGAGAAGACACGCTGTGCGTAGTAATTTTCTTGCTACTTTCACCTTCAACCCTACTTTTTCCTCCAATATCATCCACTTCACTTTGAAGCGGAACGTCTTTCCCTTCCGCTAGACCATGTGATTTGTTTTTCGCTTGAATCGCTTCGCTGCTTTGGGGAAGCTCTTCTTTCTTTTCCACCGATGTAATTTCAACATCTGGCTTTTTCGTTTGAATGCCACTGCTTACTTCTTCAGGTGCATTCAATGATGTACTTTGGCCTTCGGAAAGCTTGACATTTGATACGAATGTATCAGGGATGTCTTTTTCAGAAAATGGCCGTTGCATTGGCGCTCCTGATGTGATAGGATACGTGCTCCACTGCACTTTGCGAGCCAACACAAGTTCGGCATAAACCATAGATGCCAAAGTATAGTTTATTTTGCCCTTGCTCATTCACTTGTTTCCAAAAATAACACGCCATACTTCCATGCAGCGTTGCACAAAGTGCTCATTCAAACAAGTTGCTGGCTTAAAGGTGTACTCTTTGTTGTGAAGAATATGACATTCGGGAGGCCACAACTTCCTAATGTGATACATCTTCACATATTTCTTGCACAATTTAGAGTCCCAGTACTCCGTGTCCACTTTCTCCCAACCAGGCTCCACCTTGATGTTGTTGTCCATCAAAACATCAGGCCGCAGATCATGACCACCCCTTGAAGTTTGGACTTCTTGGTGCTTCGACTACTTTCAGCTCCAGAAACTGAAGAAATACTTGCGGTTGACATAACTGCTGTGTATTTTGTTTTTTAAGTGATGACAATCAACTTTGAAATTGAAAATGAAATTCTCCAAGTCTTGAAGTCTTCTTAGATTTACCACATATGAAGACCACGTGTTGAAATCTTCAAGCGTGTAGATTTGAGGTTCGTGAAAGTGACGTAACCATGTATGGAAAAAAGATATTTGACCCCAACTCTGCACCACATAGGAGCAACTAGCGCGGTGAAGCAATAGAAGCACTCCAACGTGGCTTGTTTCCTCAAGGGGAAAGTTAAAGTGAGGACCCAAAGCTTGGCCGTCCGCTCATATAGCCGTCCACCTCCAGACCTAGAGGCGGACCCTCCTCGAACCTATCTCGGACGACGCGGACCTCCCCCGAACCTGCGGACGGGCGGACGGACCCGCTGATAGCGGACGGCCTGGTGAAGTGGCGGTCGGCCACAATAGGGCAGACGACCGAGCGTCCGCCATAGAATTCTTTTAATTTTTTTTTTCTGAATTTATGAGTGACAGCTTTATGCCTTTATTTACATTCGGAAACGCTCTTAACTTATAGCATTCCATGTTAGAGGTTTAGAACTACACTAATGATGAAAATGCTATGAGTTTTTACTCTTCATGAATATTTTTAGTTTTTTACAGACTGCATGGATCCTAATAGTATTATAATTGGAAAAACTTTGGACCTAAAGTTGGTAAAAATATTTATAAAGAATAAAACTTATGGTTGTTTTAAATGAATTAGTGTAGGTAACATTTTTTACCATCATTAGTGTAGTAAACTACACTCAATAATGGAATATAATGTTGGGCACCGTAATGAACCCGAAAAATCCAAAATGACCCTTGAATTTCTTGAGTTCCGACTTCGTAGAAGGCTTGAGTT
>VACF01002125.1:0-127728 GCA_006891605.1 Pleurozium schreberi | reverse complement strand
GTAATAGGTCCATAATTATAGGTACTAAAATTTACTAAAAATTATAATTTTTCACTAAATTTTTAAAATTAAATCTCTTATAAATTGTATGCTCACATGCTCACAAGCTCACAAGCTCACGCTCACAGGCTCACAGAATAGCAACCCTGGGTGGTTGGTATTCACTTGTTTTGTGCTTAGGTGCTGTATACTTATGCATTTCTGCTTGGGTGGTTGGTATTTACTTGTTTTGTGCTTAGGTGCTACATACTCACGTATTTTTGCTTGGATGGTTGGTATTCACTTGATCGGTGCTTAAGTGCTGGATACTCACGTGTTTCTACTTGGGTGGTTGGTACTAATTTGTGCTGTGTTTAGGTGCTGGATATTTAGGCATCATGTGCTGGGTGCTGAATACTCACTTGCTCTATGCTTAGGTGCTAGACACCCATGCATTTGTACTTGGATTCTGGAATACTCATGAATTTCTTGTCGGACACAAAAATAGGTTCTTTTCAGATTCTGATTAGGATATATAACAAGCGGGGGTTTAGGAATTAGCAATTTTGAGTTACTGAACGTGCTCAAAGTAATTTGGAGGTTGTTTTGGATAGCAATGGATCACATTTAGGATCTCGAAATTAACCAGAGCAAAGCCTGAGCTACTTAAATACATAGGGTATGTATAATTGGGTCCCTATTGTGCTGTTGGTTTCATTTATTGCAATGAAGACATAAATAGTGTTGGTTTAGGCTATTTTTGGCAAATTTTCAATGATTGGTCCTATCTTTTGTTTGCAGGGTCACAATCTAAGGGGAAACAATCGGATAAAGGATCGTCTGGATCAATCTATCAAGTGCAGCCCGGAGTCCAGGCTTGCATTTCAGGTAGCAGATTGAAAGATGCCACACCACTTCAGGAGGGGCTTCTGGACCGTCCTGAAACAAAATCAGCTCTTCATGGTGACGATTTTGATGAGGTTGACTCCCCAGTTAAGGAGGCAGCAAGTGTTACAAGCAACAATACCCTAAATCCTGACTTGGCAACAATGTTGAAAACAAAGGATATTGATGCAGTGTTGTTGTGTCCTCCTGAAGAGGCGGGTAAGTTTGGATTTGCTAGTTGATTCCCCAAAGATGCCAATGTTTTCAGTGACCCTTGAGTGTATATTCTCGTGGCTGAATTCATGTTGTTGGCTTTCTCAGAGCTAATTTGCACCCTACTGGATTCCTATCTCTGCAGCCACGCAGAGTACGGTGATTGCAGCGAATCTGATGGAGCCGACTCATTCAGTAGAGCCGAGTCCAGTGGAAGCTAGTTTAGAGGAGCTGAGTCCAGTGGAAGCTAGTTTACTGGAGCTGAGTGCAGTGGAGTTGAGTCTAGGAGTGGCAAGTCCGCCTGATACAAGTGGCAGGAGATACTCTTTTAGTGTAAAGAGGTCTTGTGATCCATGTGTAGATGATTCTAGCATGAGGAAGAAGCTTAGCAAATCATGTGCGTCTAACAAGAGTGGTGATGCATGTAAAACCACAAGATTGTCTAGACGATCTCCTTCCAAGAACGGAAGTTCTCGTAGACATGAATGTAGGAAAAGAGATGTACAGCCAGAAATCATTGGCTTACAAGTTGATAAAATACAGAAGGTGGTAACTAGGAGTAGGGTAAAGAACAATTGATTTTATTTTATACTTGTCCATGTAATTTGTGAAAATATAGTGCAATTGCTCTTTTAGTTCAACTTGTTTGAATTTGTTTGTGTGAAATGCATAAAGTTTTCAGCAATTTGTGGTGCAAGATAGGGTGATACATAAGAGCATCTAGGTTCTAGTCTAATAACACAGCACACCTCAGGGCCTCATCAATGATCTCTTTGACATCTACCTTCAATTCAAACCCTGATAACCTACTTTTGATAGGATGTGCAATAGGAGGCAAACTAAATTTGGAAGTGAGCACCAAATGGCTATAAACCGTACTTGGTTCTCTGTCATTTCTTAGCAAATACGTTCRACTCCCTTCTTTGAGCCTCTCATACCATATTCCATTGAAAACAACATCTCCAGCAAAATACGTGTTCTCATCTGGGTCAATGAAGGCCTCCTCAATAGTGTACGTTGCCTTCACCACGATTATGAGCCACCACGGCTCCTCTTCAAGTGGGGCTCGTACAGCAACATTATCCCCCAAGTGCAAACCATCCGCAATCAACTCTCCACCAGTGCCAGCTTCCACCTCCTCATTTGCATCATAAAGTCTTCGAGCCTGAAATGGAGCTTTGGGTCTCAACCTGTACAAACTGAATTCTCGGACATRGTCTGATTGGTAGCAAGTATGCTGGGTCTCATACCCCAAACACACATAGCAAAAACAAGACAACTGTCGATACTGCAGGAGTGTTGGGTCTCTTGCTGTCACCGAACGGCATTGATGGTTCGACATGCTTTCCAGTATACGTTCCGCTTGCCTGCTGCCACTTTGGTCCACACTACCCAAGCCAGTTCTAGGAATTAGCCAAAAAAATTTTGATGTCTCACTCCGGGCACTTTGGGGTCCTACGTGCACCTTCAGAGCTTGCTCGTTCAAGAACTGAACAATCTCAGCAGCACTCTGTAGCTTCCTTCCATCCGCTTTTAGCTGCTCTTTACGAAGCTCTCTCTTCAGCAAGGCACCTGCACCATCTACTTCTCTCTTCCCGTGACCAGACTCAAAATAATTCCAAGACATTTGGCAACCATCTACCAATGTGGCACTGCTAGTCAACTTAGGATATCTACTTATGAAATACCAAGCACGTGCACTCTTAAATTGCCCGCTACATCCATCTGACCAGACTATATGGTTATTGGGGGTGAAACCTTGACCCTTCACATGTTCCCAATTCAGCATAAGACAATGTTGGACAAAAAGAGAGTCATGAGTTTTATCATCAGATACATAATAATGAGTTTCTTTCAACAAAAGAGCCTCATTGCTATCTCTGTCCCAATCAAGGTTTATCTTGTAAGTGATATGAACCAAGATTGTGACTTGATCATTGTGCCAATGCATACTTTGTATCTCATTTTGAACCTTTAAAGTATAATTTTCTGAGAAATCAATGCAAGAGATTAAAGTTTCAGGAGGAACAGAGGTAAACAACTCTTTAAATTGATAATCCTGCCAAGATGCTACATAATTATGCAACACAAACGCTTGCAACTTGGGTTTCAGGTAATTGATCAACTCACGGGGAGTTGTTTCTTTATATTCCAAGGTTGAGGCTTTCCTTGGGATTCCTTCCTCCGTTGTCTCCACCACCTTGTATCCGATGCACTTCCACTTCACGATCTGCTCAGATGTCATTTCCTGCGAACATTTCCGAAGCATCTGGATTCCACAATCCACGCATTCACCCATTAAACAGTCCTGCTTATGCCACATTGACAATTCGTCTTTCTTGCACAAAATGGGTGTCCACAGGTTAGTCATCCTCTCATACACTTGAAGATGAGCTGCACACATACTACCCGCACCTTCACCACACCCTAAGCCACCACAGATCATCGCACAATCACAAGAACAATCTAAATGAATTCCCTGTCTATCAGTCCTCATAATGTCGAGAGCAATCATCAACTCTGTCAATTCCTGGTGGTATCGGCAACAATAGGTATTCCACATTTGCAACCGCTTGACCCACCATGGCTTCAGGTTCTCAAAAGAAGTCAAGCTACAAACAAGGTCAAGGTTCTTGGCCTTGAAATTCTCCCTGTTCAATTCTCCCTGTAGGTGCTAGTTCTTCTTCTTCAACCAAACCGGCCTTTCTTCTTGCTCGACATCGCCATGTTCGCTCCCGTGCAGACGCCTTCCTCTTCTCTGTGGACCAAGCCAGGTAACCGTCTTCCTCGACAGGTCCCCTTCAAAGTTCAAATTCAGCCATTTTGAAAGTGGAGGTTCTAAAAATGCACCCATGGATCCACACTACATCAGTTATTCCATCCCCAGAACTTGGGAAGACATGGAGCCAACTCATTAGAACATAGCTGAACCCTGAAACTGCCAACACCAGCGCCAACAGGAACAAGAACAATGCTGCCAGAAGCAACAGGAACAGCGACGGTGCCACAATAGCAATGCACATGCAACAAACATGCGTGAGGACCAGCACCTCAGGCACCCTAACGTAGGATTACGTTAAAATCTGAAATTCTGCACTTGAATGTGTTTGCGGCAACCTTGAAGCAGTTGGAGACGTCCTAAAACCGCAACAATACCCTAAACTTACAATCGCGCCATAGTTCTCCCCAAGTACACACAGCTCAAATTCCTTCATGCTTCCTCTAAACCCTAGTGAAATTAAAAAAGCGTGTCCTTCAATGTGGTTGCGCCAAACTTTCACAAGTCTCACTAGTCCAAAACTCTAACAGCACTCTCCACAAAATTAAGTGAGAAGGGAACAACAGTAGGATGCCAGGCAAGGAAAAACCCTAACCGTGATCACAAAGCCGAAACAGCTCTGCCAGTTCAAGGAAAGAGCTAGGTCACGCCAGAACTCAGCGAAAGAGAAATGGCTCTGCACGGCATCGAAGTTTGAATTCGGATGAATTCGTGAAGGCGCCAAAACAATATTCATCCAAAATGTCACAATAGTCATTCAATTAAGCACTATTTAGCACAAAAAACAAGCGTGACACTCACATTTTTGTCCTTTTTGAATATATATACATTTCTATGTATGGATGTAATCCATCTTTAAGAATCTACTTACAATATTGAACACATTAGTGTAATTTTTTTTTTAATATTCAAGAATCAATTAAAATTATTTACAAACAAAGCTCAAGAAAAGGAAGTGTGACACCTTTTGTGGCTCCTATTACCTCATGTTTACCCGGTGTTGTGTGCATAATATGTTTGACTTTCAATTTCTTTTAGTGTAATTATCAAAATGCACTACATATGTAAATGTCATTGACTTATTGATTTATGTTTTCAATGTTTTTGAAGGTTTGAAGCATGAATTGTTAAGCGTGCTCCGTTGTACAAAAATAGAACACATAATTATAGCTTAAAACTATTTCTTTAAGTTTTGTTGTAAAATGCATAGATATTGCAAAATCCAAGGTATGCATAGTATAAGCAATTGTATCATTTTATTATTGTATTAGAAAATTTTGCTAAAAAGGCTCTAAGCACTTTAATGTGATTTAATGTAAGATATTGAATATTAAGATTAAATATGTTATTCATACACCAAAAACTTAATTGAAGTATTTATCCTACACCTTTATAACTATATATACATCCTAAATTATAAACTCTAATTAGTCAACATTATATCCCATACCAAAACAAATGGTGCTTCGGTAGTGAAGAATATAGTTGACCCTCCAATATAATGACCCTTCATGTACAAAAACTAATCATTTATGGATCTCATATGTACGTTTGTACTTTGCAATCACTACTAGAAAATTTGCGTCCAAATCAACAGATTTTCAACAAAAAAGAATTGATTTTTTTGTTAATTAGGACGTGTTGATCTAGACATTGCTCAATAAAAAAAATGTTGATTTGGATGTCCATACTCACACTTTTGTGTTATTCGTCAACAAAAAAATGTTCATATTGTTGTTAATTTAAACACAAAAGTGTTGATTTTCAACAAAAAGATGTTGAATTTTTTGTTGATTTGATCCAAAAAGAAAATGAAAAAAAATGAAAAAAAAATAATTGGTTGCCTAAAAATTTCGGGCAGTAGAAAAAAAAAATTTAACCGCCTGCTACCTACATCCGGAAATTCCGGACTACAACTACTATAGCTTGCCTCCATTGGGGTTTAATCCCAAAACCTTCCATGTAAGAACCTATGACTCCTACCACTACACCACTAGAACATTTAGTTGTCTACAATGGAAACTTTATTTGTACTTATATGTTTTCAATTTCATTAATGATGAACTCAACAGACTTTGACTGTCAATTGGGCATAGTAAACTAACTATTTTTTAAAAACTTCAACCTAAGAAAAGTTGGGAAATCAAGTTAACTTTCCTCTCCAACAATCCGTTTGCCATTTTAAGATTTTGGTAAAAAGTTATGGGCAAAAATCAGATTACATGTCTGAAAATGTTAGAAAATGTCCCTTCCAACCTTTTTCTGAACTTTGTCCATAACTTTTGATTTAAGACTTAAAAGCACAAACGGTTATTTGGATATGGATCTTAAATTCATTTTCCAACTTTTACTAATTCAAAGTATTTTAAAAAAAATCTATTTTTCTATGCTCAAGCAGCCGCTAAAGTCTACTAAGTTTGAGAAACACCAAATTGTGAATGATTAATCCCAAAATTCCCAAGGCTTGAGCTTGTAAGAATATGCTCTAATTTAAATGAATAGACAACATTTTATAGGTTATTAAGTTGTATCAATTTTTTTTTAAATTTGTGACTAAGCAAATTTAAACTAGACATTTTAAAAATCACATAGGAATAAAAACACAACAATATACTTTTAGAGTGAAAGATATTAATAGTATTTGATCATGAGGGTGTTAAAATTGCTTATATAATGTAAATCTTTTTGATCCTCATTTTAATTTTTTATCTTAAAACGTGGCTAGCAGTATGTTATTAAGTTAGCCCATYAAATTCCCTGACCATGCTTTCTCTAACAATGCTCTATAATTGCCATTTATAAAACAAATAAATTTCTAGACCAAAAACATGTTTAGATACATCTAATTGAAGCACCTTACAGTATTTGAATTGAGAGGATGTGAAAAAAATCTCAAAATTTTCCATTGTGTAGATTACAAGATATTACAAGCTTTCGAAGTGAGAAAATTCATTTTTTTTACCCTAAAAAAATCAAGGAGGCTACATTCAAGATCACATTTGCATGAAAAAATGTCCAAAATGGTGGTGCTTCTTTGTATTCATTTTTCAAGTCAAGTTTGTTACATGCTTGAAAACTTTTGAATCATTTAAAATTGTACAACATGTTGGATAAAAATAATAAATAGAAAGAAGTAGAGAATGATTCAATAGACTAAGTTGTTAAGAATTATTTAAGGAACTCTAAAATGTCAATCTCGATAGTTGGAAATGTTTTAATAAACAATCTACATGCTATGGATTCTTTTCTTTATATTGAAAATTGAGTAAAACATAAGACTTAAAAGTTTTATTTTAGAATAGAATATCTTTCAAAGCCTACAAACAATATACCTTCATAAATTTTTTGACTCATTGATTATAATGGGATCATTCACAGCTTTGCACATGTATATAAATCTAAACAACCAATTTTAAAGTTTTTTTTTTTTTGAAGATACAGATTTTTTTAGCTGCCTAAGTTGGTGAAGTTGATAAACAAATTACATATCATTCAATAATTTTTTCACCATGTAGTCAAAAGTTATGAAAATTGTTTCACTTTTAAGATATTTCTCATTTTCTAATTGTGTGATAAATTCAAGGATAAATAATAAAAATTTCATTCATATGTACCTCCTAAAAAATTTATGTTACCCAAAGTCCCAAACCACTAGGTTGATTTTGGAGAAATTAAAGGGCCCAACTTGCTTAATTAACTCCACATAAATTTTATGGCTTTTTTTATTTATTTATTTGTGTGAAATTCTACTCTTCTCATCTTTTCTAAGATTTAGTGTATTTGAGGCTCATTTCCAAGAGCCCTCAACACATAGGTATTGCATGGAAGGTCCAGGGATTAGTTTTAACATGTTAAGTGGGACGTGATAGGTATTGCATGGGGGGTCCAGGGATTAGTTTTAAAATGATATGTGGGACGTGATGGGTATTTCATAGGGGGGGTCCAGAGATGAGTTTTAATATGATAAGTGGGACGTGATGGATATTGCATGGGGGTCCAGGGATTAGTTTTAATATGCTAAGTGGGACGTGAAGGGTATTACATGCTGGGGCCGGGTTAAGTAACGGGCTGCCGAGGTCGGGTTCAGTATCAGCTGCCAGGATTGGGTTCAGTATCTTAATTGTGGAAAATTATGACTTTTAAAATAAAAGATGTTTTAGTATAACAAGATAAGAATAATCTGCAAAGCTTAAAAAAAAGACATGTGAAACCTATAAACCAAAAAAATATATGTCTTAAAGTCATGAGCTCTCAGAGAATGTAAAAAATGCAAGAAAAAAGATATTTGGGATATTTTATTTTAGTAGACAATAATAAATAAATAAATAAAAAATGAAAAATTCAATTTTCCTAGTATTAAAATGCTCCTTCTTCACCATATTTATCTTTAGGAAAAATAAATTACGTAATTTACACTTGTGCAAGGGATTCTACACTTTGAGGACATGTGAAAGACGGATTGTACATTATTTCATAAAATATCTATGTGAGATTTTGCCACTTCAAAAGAAGTCCATGCATTTCAATCTAGAGCTTCAAATTTGCATTTTTGGGTCAAAATTAGGACCAACACCTCTAAATGACCATAGTATGCATCCAATTGGAGGCTGATTTCAAATTGAAGAATAATTTTTTTCATTGAAATTTTTTTTCATGTACTTTTATTTTGAATTTCATAGAATTTGGACAAATGGTGCAAAAGTTACAAGCACAAAAACACTTATTAGTTGTTTTGTACATGAAGGGTCATTATATTGGAGGGTCAATTACATTCTTCACTACCGAAGCACCATTTGTTTTGGTATGGGATATAATGTTGACTAATTAGAGTTTATAATTTAGGATGTACATATAGTTATAAAGATGTAGGATAAATACTTCAATTAAGTTTTTGGTGTATGAATAATATATTTAATCTTAATATTCAATATCTTACATTAAATCACATTAAAGTGCTTAGAGCCCTTTTTAGCAAAATTTTCTAATACAATAATAAAATGTTACAATTGCTTATACTATGCATACCTTGGATTTTGCAATATCTATGCATTTTAAAACAAAACTTAAAGAAATAGTTTTAAGCTATAATTATGTGTTCTATTTTTGTACAACGGAGCACGCTTAACAATTCATGCTTCAAATCTTCAAAAACATTGAAAACATAAATCAATAAGTCAATGACATCTACATATGTAGTGCATTTTGATAATTACACTAAAAGAAATTGAAAGTCAAACATATTATGCACACAACACCAACGTTTTGGATAATTAATGTAAGGTTCAAAGTTAGTTTAGGATAAAGGATATAGGGTTTAGGCCACCCGTCCGCTCGTCCGCCAAATTTTTTAATTTTAATTTTAATTTTAATTTTAATTTTTCCAGTTGGTCGTCTATTTGTTCGTCCGTCCGCCAAAAGATTTTTTTTTCCTATTGGGCAGACGCTAGACGCCTTTGAGGTTGTGATGGGGCGGACCGTTTGGGATCCGCCTCACACACTAGGTCGTCCACCCGTCCGCCATTTTTTTTTTTTTCGTTGGCCGTCCGCCTGACCGCCCGTCCGCCCGTTGTCGCATCCACCCACAGTCCCGTCTGCCACCCACCCTGCTCGCTATCCCGTCCGCCCAATCCCTTCCGTCCGCCATTCGTCCGCCTGACATGAGCGTCCCCCCTATTCGGATGTCCGGACATCCGGACGTCCGATTTTGCAGGGTTGCTAGTGTGCGAGCCTGTGAGCGGGAAAATTTTTAGAGCAAAAAAACATATGATGGACCTATGACTGTGGATGTAGAAAAGTGAAAAGCTCATATAATGCAAAGATAAATTTCTAAAAATTCTAGCACGACCTTATTTTAAGGATTTAGGTAATTCCCAAAACATGTTGTAAGCTAAGATTATGAAATTTTGTGCATGATATATGCAAATTTGAAGAATCCATGTCCAAGATGTAGCCATAAAACAAACAAATCCAATCATAATAGAAATCAACATACAATAGTTTGAGTCAAGAGATATGTCAATTTCATGAGTCTATGTAGCGGTAGGGTTAGTCGCGGATTCAGAAGTCTGCGATGACTCTGAAGACTCTCTACCCTCAGATGCAGATCCATCTATAAAGTGTAAGACGTTTAGTGCATAATTGTTTTTACGGCGTTTAGGTTTGGAGCAATCAAAATCCGCAAAGGCCGATGCCATTTGCTTTGCATAAACTGGTAGGTCATAAGACTTCTCTGGACTGAAGAAAACACTTTGTTTCTCCATGATTGCATCTGGTGACATCAATCCTAGATGACTGCAAACCAAATGGCCATATGTTAGAGGGTTGAACGTGGAAGTCACAGTTGAAAGAAAAAACTCAAAAGTGCCAACTTACTTACTGAATTTTCCCTTTCAAACAAATTTTTGAGGCACCACAACATGTCATTTGGATCTTGTAAAACCGCAACTACTGGTGGAGGTGGCGTGGCCACCACGTTTGGAGTGGATTTCCTCATCGGCTTGAGGATGGCATCAAAAATGTCCTTGTTCTCCTCCAATGCCACGACATGGCGGCCAATGCCACGACAAGCGGTAATGGATGCACCTAGAAGGAGGAAATTCAAATGTTTCAATCAATTGACAGAGATTGTCAATTACAATGAGAATGTAGAATAGTGAACTTGATTACTAACCCGTGGATGCAGTGCAGTCCATAACTAGATCTCCTTCGACGCTTGTCGCTTTGAGGAGGATTTGAAAGAACTGTGGATCTTTCTCACGAGCCCCCCACCAAAGCTTTCCGGCATTCATTGCCATGTCATCTGGGTGGGTGTAGTTCATCAACATGTCGTCTCGTGCAATGTCAACACCGGCCTTCACCATCGTGGTCATGCGCTTGAAAGAGAAGTTGGAGTTTTCTTTTGTGCTTAAGTCCTTCACCATGAAGGTAATTCCGAACTTTTGCGTCTGCAAGCATTCAAGAGATTTATACATCAAAGTTGGTTATTCAAATCTAGTGCATTATGAAGTGATTGGTGAAGGTACAAAACCAWAAGAGATTTTACCGTTTTCATTTTGTCGAGAGCCGAGGTCAAGTGCATGCGGTTCATCCCCATCCACTCCTTCTTCTTTACCATGTTGTACGCCTCACACAATCCAGCAATATCTGACTTTGCTTTGGCGCTCCATGAATGAAACACAATGATGCAACCATGGTCTTGCAGATGATTGGAAGCAAAACCGAATGCCGCTTGCAAGGCTTCATCTCCGACGTCTTCGTTCCAGTCTGGCACATCATCTGCCGGAGAAGAAAGTCCGAGCACGGGCAAGTTCTCAGGGTAGTCGAAGAACATGACGTCCACCCCCGGCCTAGGTTCTGGCACATCATGAAACATGCAAGTCTTTCCAGCCGACACCTGCCAGCAAAAAGTACATCTAGAAATGAGTTCCAAGTGTACACTACCATCGTGGGAATGAAAACATACAACCACGTCTTCAGCACAAAATCAATGGTGAATACACTATAAGTAACCAAAACTTATTTTTGTCAAAAGGAACGGATTTTAGGTGACAATGGAAAACACAAACTATGTTTTTATGTCAACAATGATGTCCAATATAACATCAATGGACATCATTGTTGACATAAAATCATGGGTTTGTTTTCTTGATATCAACTTGGATGTCACCTAAAATCCGTTCCTTTTGATGTCAATTTGTCACCTAAAACAAGGTTTTTTTATAGTCATACCTTCTTCAAGAAGTCCAAAACCTCTTTGTACAAAGTCCAGGGTTGCTAGCATGCGAGCCTGTGAACAGGAAATTTTTTCAGTAAAAAACTAGTGAGKGACTTGTGACCGTGGGTGTTCTTGGTTTTAATTTTTTCAATAATTTCAGTTCATTTTTCCATACTTTAGTTGAATTACAACCATTTAACCCTTGAACACTGAGGTGGACGTTTTGTGTATGATGGATTACAATGAATCAATTTGTGTAGGACAAAAGTGCAACTATCCATTTTGGAATTTTGTGTGGAAAGAGAAGAACTTCTACAAGATTTTGACTTCTAATGAGTACTTTTGGTTCATTTAAAACTAGTAATTCTCGTGGTATCAAAATGAATGATTTCCATGTTAATCAGTCCGTCTAACACACACCGTATTGTTTGCTAGAACTTAGAACAATTTAGTTTGTGACGATTTTACTTTTTTTTCACACCCAATTTATTTGGCTTAGGCACTTGGGTTGGCACTTGATTTCGATGGAGTTAGAAGTTTGCAAGATTGTAAAGAAAATGAATGACACTCGAGATGTTGCCATAAAACACACAAACCTAATCATATGAAAATCAAAATACAATAGTTTGACTCATAAAATATATCAATCTTACAAGTCTAGGTTGTAATGGATTCAATTGTAGAATCCTCGGTAGTTTCATTGGCATCTCAAGTCTCTCTGTCCTCAAGTGTTGATCCTCTATGAACTCTAACACATTTTGACTGTATGTAGGTTTATGGATTTTTTGCTTAGAGCTACCAAACTCTACAAGTGCTGATGCCATCTTCTTTGCATACATTAGAAGATGAAATGACTTTTGTGGACCCAAGATTAGTCTTTGTTTTTTCTTCCATACATCTGTCGGCATCAATCCCTCACGGCTGCGAATACAAATGCTCTAATGTTAGATTCATGAAACATATTAAGTGGCATATACACAAAGAGGTTATAAATGTGGAAACTGAAAGAAAATGAAGTCCACTCTTGATTGACGAGTTGAGTAACTTTATCGTTATACACACGAGCCTTTCTGGGCTTCCAGCCAACATCTGCAAACAATTTTTTTTCAAAATGAATACTCACTAAAAAAACGTTCATGTCATTTTCTAGTAAAATGAATTTTCAAACTAAAATTTAAAGTACTTCACCTTCTTCATGAATTCCATAACCTCAGTGTAGCAATTTGGGCCCTCTATTTTTGCTTTGTCCATAATATCCACCATAGATATGTTGATCATGAACTCCTCCAAGTTCATGTTCACATCATCATCAAGAGATATCACTTTGGTATCTTGAGTGACAATCTCTTCTGTAAACTTTGTTGGCACCGTCTTCCTTTCCAATCAACTTTGAGATCCACCTTGCATCTTAGACCCTTTGTCCATCGTAGAAGATGCTGGAACTTGCTCTCAGCCTTTGACTTTCTTGCCCTTTTCGTCTTTTTCTCTCTTTTTCCACCTCAATTTCTTTCTCCGACACCTTTGCTAGGCACTTAGCTTCTTTTCTTGCCTTGGTCATGCGTACCTCTTGTTTCTTGCCCTCTTTAATCTTGTCCGCAACTATCCTCCTGGCAATGGCTGTTTTCTTTTGCGTCTCAGTAAGATTGGAAAACTCAAGAACATCCAAGTTAATAAMACTAAGGCCACCAAAAGATTTCCGGAGCTCTACTTCTGATGGATGAGTGAATGTTTGAGGACAATCCAAAAACTAGACTCTGCTAGTTAACTGAACTATTGTAAACGTCCAAAGTTGGCTCGGTGTGTGCATACACTCCTCAGAACTATGCTCTAGCCAAGTCAACAGAAAAGGAGAGAGATCCTCTTGTGCAATTTCTTGCTTTGGTAGAAGCTCAGGCTTGAAGTAACTACGAGCAAAAATAGGATTCAATTAGCTCTAGTTCACAAATACATCATAAACTCTTTTGATATTTAACTTTCAAAAGACAAGGAATATTTTTCATTGAATGACAACCATTCAAAGGACCCCCCCAAAATGGAAGTATCAATATCTCAAAAAAAAATTCAAACCAGACGTACAATAATTCCAAAAAAAATTGAATTTTCAATAAAATTAGAAGTTGGGGTACCGTGGAGTATTCCAAAAACCACCGCCGGGTCCAACGGTGGTTTTGGGCATACCTCACGCTACCCTAATTTTTGGTGCTATCATTCACTTTCATACAAACATTTTCATAAGTACACCATAATAATTAGAGAATAAAAATTTCAAATTCAAGACTCTTAAACAACTAAAAATAATCAATTGTGCATAAGTTAAAAAACATATCGAAAAAAACGCTTCGAATGGCCTGATTTGATTTGTTGTAGTTGGAGAAGGAATCCGATTTCTTGAACACATTACCTCCCTTGACGGCAAGACCAGAGCTCTGATCCCAAATCTTTCTTCTCCATCCTCCATTGTTGATCTCCAAGTTGTCTTTCTAGAACACATTGTCAAAGTTGGGGTGAAGCATTATCTTCAAATAAGTGGATATTGGTGTAGTTAACTCCCAATTGTAAGGTCATTTTCAAACCACTCAAAAGTAATGTAATCCCATATCTTCTCCAGAAGAATAAATTCACTACAGACAGTAAAGAAGGAAAACATATAGAAATTGAAGTTTTATATCCATTCTAAAAAAGTAAAATTTGAAAAGAGAAGTATATGAAGAATAATTAAGGTTGGAAGAGTTTGTCTTATCTTAAAGACATCAATGACATGAAGAATCCCAAAGACATGATTGATCCACCAAGAGTAAACTTCTGCATTTAAAAAAATCCTAGAAGGAATGTTAGTACTTATTTCGTATACATTGACCGAAAACATGAGTGTTGGGTGCCCCCCCTAGAACCACTGTCGGATCCGACGGTGGTTCTAGGGGGGCTCCCAATACTCACGTTTTTGGTCAATGTTTTGGAAAATAGGCACTAACTCTTGTTGAATTCAAAATCAAAACTCACTTATAGCAAACAATCCTTAATTCCAACTACATGCTCTCAGACAAAAACACACAAACATTGAAAATATTTTTGAGTAGAGTGCCGCATTTCCAAAAACAGATTAAATCAATCCGAGTGATTGTACTTCGTTTGCTACTAAATTTAATCAATACTTACCTTACAAGCAATGTCAAAACAAAGGAAAACTACCAAGGGAAGATGTATGGTCTCTAATTCTCTTTCATTTCAAAGGTACAAGAAGCAAAGGTGTCATCACCTTAGATATCTACAAAATTTTCTTGTAAATAAATGGATGTGGACATAAAATGACCGAAAGTTGGGGTGGTGGAAGCCACCACTAGAACACCGTCAAATCCGCCGGTGATAATGGAGGTGGCTTCGCCACCCCAACTTTCGGTCCCGCATTGTCTTTACATTGTTGCAGTACTGTTTCAATGCGTTCGCAGTATTGAAAGTGTATTGTTGCAGTATTGACACTATACTGCAACAATACTGCAAACGCATTGAAACAATACTGCAACGCAGTAAAGCCAATGCGGGACCAAAAGTTCGGGTGGCGGAAGCCACCCCCGTTATCACCGGCGGATCCGACGGTGTTTTAGTGGTGGCTTCCGCCACCCCCAACTTTTGGTCCTGCATTGTCTTTACACCTTTGCAGTATTGTTTCAATGCGTTCGCAGTATTGAAAGTGTATTGTTGCAGTACTGACGTTTTACTATATTAATACTGCGAATGCATTGAAACAATGCTGCAATGGTGTGAAGACAATGCATGACGAAAAGTTGGGGTGGCGGAAGCCACCTCTATAATCACCGTCGGATTTCCTTTCTTTTCCGTTTTTGGGGCCATCTACTTAGGTTTTTTTCCATTTTTAAAAATTTACTTTCAATTTCTATTTCTATTCTATTTCCTTCTTTCTCCTTATATTCCCCATTTCCTTCCTAATTTTTTTAAGGTTCTTTTTATTCATGAAAGTCCCCACTTTCTTTATTTTATTTTTTCAATACTTTGTACAACCCTAAATTGAATGTTTATATTGAGTTTCTACAATTTTTTTCCAACATGTGGCAATACATTACAATCATCCCAATAAATGGTTTCTAAAACTAAAAACTATATGAAGTTAAACACCTAAAGATAAAGGTGAAACAACTAACACAATGATATGTGGTAATCATCTCACCCTAACCTTTAAGTTCTTTACTCATCCTACACATGTACTGTCGTTGCACAAGAAAGCACAAATGTCCTAGTACGTGTTTAAAAATGACTAAAAACACTTTTAGGATGACTCGTGTATCGTTCCCTAGAGATTTTACTTGTAGTTTCCTAAGGTGGACCGGATCGGGATGCGGAAGCCAACTAAGAATACTAAAACTGGATCGGGAACCGGAAATAGTTTACTCTCGCCAACTATTACTAAACCAGTTCCCTCTCAAATCCAACAACCAAAACAACACACCCAAGTAAGGAGACAACTCTATCGTCCACTTGGCCGGAAGCGCTCGGACCGTCTTGATCCACTCATTTGACTGCCAATCCATCAGCTCCCGGACCATGTTGTCGTCCCTCAAACTCCAAGGTCGACTCACGAATCCGCTGCATCCCAGCTGACCCAGATCCTCGTCCAGTTGCTTCCTCTCCTTCTCATCTTTTGGAATCACCGGGTAGACAGTCTTGAATTTTAGGTTTACAGAACCGCTCCCCTCCGCCTTCGCCATAGCTCTCAGAGGTAGCGCTCACACTCCCGCTTCACTCTCCCTTGACTCAAATTTTCAGCAAACGAATCACTCAATTCCTCTCGGCAGGAACCGGAAACAGAGAGCACCTCCCTCTAGCCTCCAAACGCTCAGCTCCGCGCTCTCCAGTAGAATGGAAGACAAGAAATGAGAGTGTGGGGGTGTAACCCCTCCACTTCCCTTTTCCCGTTCCAGCCACTCACCGTTAGGATTAGCCGTTTCCTGGCCAAGTATCCGTTCTTGCAGAATTCCCGGAAAATCCGACCGTTGAACGGTCCTCCGTCATATCTTAGGAATCCGTTGGATCCAGGAAATGTCCAGCTAGATGCCGATACCAGTTCCGTTGGCTCTCGATATATCTCTGGATTTATCTCCGTGATTTCTGCTTACTCCATGCAAATTCTAGGATCGTCATCCGGTTCCAGTTTCCGGGCAGAATTAGGAAACCTTTTTAGGAGTTTCCTTAACTAAATTATCTATTTAATTATACTACCCTAATGACTAAGTCTTAATGTTAGTAAAGTCCTAATATTCCATGCCTGGAACCAAAAAAAATATGTTAAGTTTTGAATCCTCACCCGGATTTTATAGTAATGCCCTCTTTCATTCATTTTCAGGTTCCCACATGTACTCTTCTATTACCATATCTTAGAAATCCCGATCAATATGGGATATTCAGAAGTCATGGTTTTTTGTATTCAATTTAACCAATTAAAATAATACAATAGAGTTTTGCCCAAATAACATGGGTCTACCACTCTGTTGGACTTAAAGCATTTGCCATTTTTTGGCTATGGTAGATAAACAATGTGCCAAAACTTTGAACAAAAGACGAAAGCCTAAATGCATAGCAAAAAAAATTTCAAGACAATAAAACAAAAAATTAAACACGGTTCACGGTAATAGGAGACACGGTCATAGGGCAAAAAACTTACTAAAATAATAAATTTTCTTCTATTTTCGAAAAAAATTGGAGAAAAAACATTGGGACGAAAAAAATTCAAATAAAAAAGTTTTGGGGGCTCTAGGCTCACAAGCTCCATGCTCGCAGCTCCAAGCTCGCACGCTAGCGTTTTTGGTACAAAGTCTTGTTCTATGACTCCATGTCGTCCACGAGATCATCTATGGAGATGTTGAGGATAAGATTCTTAGACTTGGCCAAATCATCATCGGTGAGTACAATGGCTTGCGTCACATGAGTGATGACCTCTTCGGTGAGCTGCCAAAGAGTGGCCTTCCTTTTCACTCTTGTCTCAGACTTGGTTTGCATCCCGGAGCCTTCATCCACAGTCAAGGATGCTGGAATTTGTCCACCATCCTCGGCTTTCTTCTTTCCTTTGGCCTTGGCCTTTTCTTCCTTCTCCTTCTCTTTCTCCTTCTCCTTTTCCGCCAACTTGGCTAGCCGGTTTGCTTCCTTCGTTTCCTTGGCGGTGAGAAGGACTTGGAATTGCGCTGCTTTCTTTTGATCATTGGATTCCCTTCTTGCAATGGCCTTCCTCCTCTGCCTGTCCGTCATGCCGGCAAACTTGTCCACTTCCAAATCAATGGCACCTTTGCCGTCCAAAGACTCACGTAACTCCACCTCGGATGGATGAGTGAATGCTGGGGCGCAATCCAAATACGATGCCGTTCCACTGAGATGAGCTGTGGTGAATTTGCGCAGCTGGTTTGGTGAGAACATGCAATCTTCGGAGCTGCGGTCCATCCATGCTCGTAAGAAAGGCGGGAGGTCCTTTTCTTCGATTTCATTTTTTCCTTCAAGCTCATACTTGAAGTACCTGTGGGAAATATGAAACAAGCATTACAAGGACTACCTTATAACTGAAGTCATGCAACCACATCACATTCCACGAAAGGAATATTAACAACATTCAAGAGAATCAATTATTTTCATCATCGAAAAATGCATGGATTGTGAATCCGTCCAAAATACAACAGTTTAGAACATTCCGGTAAAGCACCCTCCGAACCACCAAGTTGGACCCCTCATAGGTCGAGAAGGAGTCCCCCTTTCTAAAATAATTTGTCCTTTTCAAGTACAGATGGAACCCTTGCTCCCAAATCTTCCTCCTCCATCCCTCCACGTACTCCTATAAGGTCTCTGGTTGCAATGGTCCGACCATGTTGATTTTAATGTTGTCTTGTTTGATTACATCATCAAAGTACTCCACCGCTACATCTTCGATCTAGACAAATGGGTGAGTGCAAGTATTAGGATTTACAAAATTAATTATGGAGATTAAGGAGATACTACAAACTAAATACCAGCTGCTCAACCGCATTAAAGGAACCCTACAATTCAACAAATTATTTTGAATGGGGAGGCACATACTCCGGCGAACCAGACACACTTGTTTAGAAATGGTCCCAAGTGTGTTTTGGATACGGGCTTGCTTGGAAACTTTCTTGCATCGTGAGATGGAATAGACGAGTTCCACCACTGCAAGAATTTGACCTTGTGTTCAGGTGTGGTGGAGCACGTGGCGACCATTTGCAATTTTTCCAACGTCATCTCAAGCACCTTGTTGGAGCTCCAATGCCTTTCAACCTATAGGAGGAAGACTGAAGTGTATGATGAGTGTTAATGAAAAAAAAATGGAGAATAACTTTATGCTTAGTTACATTTCAAATTTCACCTCTTCAAGAAATCCAGGGCTGTGGGTAGGATTGGCCACCGTCAAGAACTTGATCATCTTCACGTAGAGCTTCATATTCTTCTGTTTGGCTCCTACCCTCATGGCATGGGCGGCCATTTCATCAGTCTTCTCATCCATCTGTGTGATCTCATAGTATCTTCTAAGCGCTGCATTTGCCGCAAGTGCAATCTCTTGCTGCAGGATTCCAATGTTAGAAAATACAACGCAATAGAGGAGCAATAGTTTCTCCACATATTGAATATCATATTATAAACAATGAAGCAAACAGAATCTATAACTCACCCTGAAGACAAATGAGGTGAAGACCTCTGCGGGCATGGAATACCAAGTTTTCCTTAGTGGCAACGAAAGACATTTCTTTCTCTCAGATGGCCTCAACATGTCGTTGAATCTGTCCATCGGTAGCAAGCCATGCTTTTGGAGTCAATACAAGATATGGACTAAGTTTGTCTTCACATGAGAGTCTTCTGTAGATCTGCATATTGAAGAAGTGGCATTCAGTGCATCATTATCAAATTGTAGTATAATATAAAACTGAAGATGAAGCCTTAGAATGGAAGGGCAGCGGGATTTGAAAACTCACTTGTTGATGTCATGCATGATCTGCATGACAAGCTCAATCTTTCCTTTGGTGTCTAGAAAAATACAATCCACCGCATAGTGCCAATCCGGCTTGTTGGAATATTCCAGTAGAAAAAGGGCTATCAATGACTAGCGTTTATGACTGCAAAACCAGTCATTGCGGACACTTATGACAGAAGAATGACTGAAACGCGATTTTGGTCACGCAGTCATATCAGACGAGTCATATCGGACAAGGCAGTCATTCATTCTGTTTCATTGAGGTGGGAGGGATGAAGTCTGTTGACTATGTGATAATAGGGAGGAGGGACGTGGCAAGTGTGGATAGGCGGTTTAGGGTACACGTGGACGTTTTCTATTGGTTGGTTTAGGGTTGACAGGGTTTCGGTCATACTTTCATGACGCTGACCGCACAGATGTTCAGTCACTTCTTAGTCTTTCCATGGTCATTTCCAGAGGTATTTGGGAGTCATTGCAGAGTCATTTAGTAGTGGCGCTGTGGTCTTCTCATGAAAGCAGTATTGATTTAAGGTTGTTTCATAGTGGGTGTTATATGCTCTTCGTGCGTGTTGAGTCATATATTATGACTAGGAAGTGTCTGCTCAAATGAGAAATTAGTTGCATGGGAGTGGTGCTAATCTACAATTACGAAATCAAAACAGATTGAGCTTGATATAACAGAGGGTGTTCATAGCATCAACAACTACAAAATGACTACCGACTGATTACCTGACTCTGGTGGGCACAAAACACAATGCAGCCCCATGACTCAATGACTACTTCCATGAAAGACTCGGGTTGCATCCCAGGTACCGGTCCCACTTGTGAGCTCTAAAGTTGGGACTGCATCCTAAGAGGTGGTCCACCTTGCGAGCTCCATGGTTGGAGATGCATCTCGGGAGGTGGGGGGGCTAGTGCAGACCATGGCTGAGATTGCATGGGTGCAGGCGGTTGCCAAGACGACTGCATGTACTGTGGACCGCCCAGTAGCTTGGCGGAGGCATGCGGGAGCCATCTCCCCTTGTCTGATCTGCAACCTCCCGAGGTATAGCAGCGGGCACTACAACAACAGGCACTGTAGTAGAAGGAGACTCTCGGAGAGGTCGTTTGCGGGTGATTAAGGTTGCAGGCGCCTCAACCTCTTCATCTGAAGAAGAATCCATATTACCTGACAACAAATGAATTGTTCTGAAATTCATACATGCAATGACTGAGTGACTCTACGTGTACCGAAGTATGACTGCGCTTGGCAGACATGACTCCAAGCCACGCAAACATGAAGGTAATGACCAGACCATGACTACAAGGCAAGTAAAAAAGAACTCTGCACGCACCAATACACAAAGAACATTATTAGTGGTAAAATTAACCACAACTTGGTACAATTCAGCAAAAACTTGGTACAATTCAGCGACAAAAATTCATTCCAACCCTTGGCACAATCGCACAACTGTTGTGCAAATTTCATCAAAGCAAATCAGACCACTCAAGCCGGCATTGGTGACATACCTAGTCACCAATACCATTCAATCACAATACAGTCATGACGAACATCAGACAACATAAGTCAATTGGCACAGAGAAAAAGAAACTCAAAACAAAGTGACAAACCAACAACCCCTGGCTCTGGCTGAACCTCATTAGGCGATCCAATCAAAAAAGAAATGGAGGGAGAATTTGAGCCCCCCCACTAGTCACCCTCACCATTCAAGCACAATACAGTCATTAAACCGCCATCAGACAACACAAGTCAATTGGCGCAGAGAAAAAGAAACTCAAAACAAAGTGACAAACTAGCAACCCTCGGTTCAAGCTGAACATCATTAGGCGATCCAATAAAAAAAAAAAAAGAGGAAGAATCTGAGCCCCCCGCAAGTCACCCTCACCATTCCAGCACAATAAAGTCATAAAACCGCCATCACACAACACAAGACAATTGGCACAAAGAAAACAAAACACAAAAGAAAGTGACAAAGCGGCAACCCTTGGCAAAAGATTGAACCTCATTGGGCAATCCAACTCAAACCAATTAGAGGGAGAATTTGAGCCCCCCCCTACTCTACAACATGAGAGCGGAAAACCACCAACACGGCTATGACTTTGCAAACCAGATGACTCAATCCTAACTCAAAACACAAGTTGCAGCAGCCCCCGAAGTGCACAGACATCACAAATTCAACCGTGGAGAAGAATGTGGCCCCTTGGCAGAATCGCTCAACTGTTGTGCAAATTTCCTCAAAACATTTCCGACAACTAAAGACGGCATTGTTGACAGACTTAGTCGAACTCACCATTCAAGCACAATATAGTCATGACCAACATCACACTACACAGGTCAATCAGCACATCAAAAATGACACTCGAAAGAAAGTGACAACGCAGCAACCCTCGGCCAAAGATTGAACCTCATTGGGCGATCCGACTCAAACCAATTGGAGGGAGCATTTGAGCCCCAGAGGGGCTGATCCCTGCTATCAAACGGAGAAACGCGAAGCTAGTTACTATCCTGCTGTCCGCATTGACTCCTCGCAGAGCAATACAGAAATCAAATCTGAGACGGACTAAGAAAAGCAAGCATGAAAGAAGGGAGAAGATTCTGGTCTCCTCAAGTTTAAAGAAATGACACGCACCTTTCCTAATTTTGCTGACTTTGTCTGCGAATGACTCACAGTCGTCGGTAAAGGAATCTCCACCTCCAGCAGTGCGGCATCCGGAATGATTGTATCAGCAAGTGCAGGTTTTGCCAGGCTGACAATCTCCTCTTGGTCGGCGATATCATCTTCGCTCTCACAAGGTTGTTTTCCCTTCAACGCATGAGGACCGGGACTTGGAGTAGAATGCGTTGCAGTTGGTGACTGAAGAGGTGTGGATTCATCCATGGCATCCACAGTGCCTGCACTTGGCAAATATTTCATGGTGAAAGAAAGAAGTCTGTGTATTAATTTCTCAAAATTTGAGTCTTCATGTTACAAAATTGAATTTCGAGACTCAAAATGAAGAACTCCGTGGTTATTTCCACATGGAGGTCTTTAAAATCCATAATAATGCTTCTCCTATCATTCGCTAAGGGATTGTACAAGCTATGATACACATCAGGTCGAGTCAACCTAAAACGCCCAAACCACATTAGAACATCAGTGTGCAGCACCTGTAGATGGGACCGTGGAAACGGACGTCGGAGGATGGTTGACTATCCCAGGCGGATCGTCTTCATTCTCATCCCCTTCCACGGATGCCTCAGCCTCTGCCGCACTAGGCCCAACCTCCTCCATAGCTTCATCAGCCGGCGTGACTGCGGAATCTGGTGGTGGTGGAGGAGTGATAGAGACCGGGTCAGTCGCTGGAAGAGGAGGAGCCTCATCCTTTTCTTCCACGGAGGCTGTCGACGTCGGGGTCGGAGTACATGGTACAAGCGGCTCTGCAGGTGACACAGGAGCAGAAGTGGTGGGCAATGTCGCAGACGGTGAGGGAGCAGATGGTGCAAGAGTAGGTGTGTGGGGAACCAGAAAGGGAGACCCTTCCTTGGGACGACCAGACACCCTACCCATCACTGAAGCCATTCCTGCACCTTGGATCATGAGTGGAGCTGCACTTGGAGCGGGTTGAAGGGACGCAATGGGAGCCACGCCTACCAGGGTGTGACGGATTGCCTCGTGCAAGTTCTCCGTTCTTTGAATCTGGAACGCCATGAGATCCTTCAACTCATCCATTCGTGCGCTACTCTCCATATGCATTTGCAGATTCAACTTCCGGTCCTTCTTCCTGAAACACAAGAAACACAAGAAACACAAGAAACACAACTCGAAACAAAAGTCAAACCAAAAAACAAAACAATTCACACACAAACGGAAACTGAATTTACAAAGGCTTAAGGAACACCTCACCAACTCAATGATCGACCAGCTCCACGTATCGACCAGCTGAACGATCGACCAGCTCCTCAAAACGCGCTCGCCACTGCATCCGGCGCCACTTCTGGTTACACACTCGCTCAAATCTGATACCAAAATTTAATACATCGAAGCTCAATGACAGATTCAAATCTAATACCAAAATTTTCCACACCGAAACCTCAATCATAGATTCAAATATGATACCAAAATTTACTACACTGAAAGCTCAAACAAAAGTCACACGAGAAATCAAACAGAAGTCACACGAGAAACAAAGAAGTACAAGTTACATGAGAAACAAAGAACCGTAAGTCCCACAAGAAACACAATTGAATGAATTCTCGTTCCTTAGCAATTGGGTCTGCAAGCTCGCTTTTCTTGCTCGCTCRCTTTACAAGTGAAACCTCTGTCCCAGGCTCTGTCACACTAAACATATGGCTGGTGGACCAATTCTCCTAGCGAAAGTAAGGTGGTGTTTCCCCGGGGACCCTAACGACGAGTCTACTTCAATCTAGCTTGGGGACGATAACTCAAAACAAAAGTCAAACAAAAAACCATCCTATACTCAGACCTAAAACCACAGCAGCACACAACAAAATTTTGACACAAACATTAACTGAATTCACGAAGGCTGAGGGACCTTACCAGCTTGTTTTTCTTGACCAGCTCCACGTATAGAACTACTGGCTCCTCGAAATGCGCTCGCCACTTTGTCTGGCGCTGGTGCTAGTAACAAACCCTTGTGTTCTGAGAATTCGTCCGTGAAGCCCACTAGCAGCGAACTCGTCCGTAAAGCCCTCCCGTAGCATGCAGATTCAGGTCCGTAAAACCCACCCTAAAACATTTCGCTTCAATTTCCTCTCAGCCTGCGTCGATCACTCGCTCTCGCTGGCCAGAAGTGCAGCCTAAATCGAAGGAAAATTGGAGCAAAAGAAAACCCTGAAGCCCAGCCTAAAGCGCAGCAAACTGGACCCTACAGCGGAGCAAACTCGCACTCAAGAAAACGCAGCGAAACACAGCGAAACGCAGCGAAACTCTCCACAAAACAAGGAACGCAACGAAATTGAAATAGAAAACCCTAGCCTTCAGGCAAGCTGGTCCCGATACCCGGGTCGACGGTGGCCGGATATGAGAACCGGTGCCCACCAATCCCAATACCCGGGAACCAGGGCCGGATATCATTCAATGTCTGGATTACACTAACCATACATCTTGGCATGCAGTTATCATGGCTACGTCGGTTAGCATGTCGGACATGTCGAACTCATCGGACGAAGAGTTCCCAGCGCTTGAAGGGATGAATGTCGGAATACCAGAGTGCAAAGGGCTGCCTCAAAGGCAGTGGAACACAAAGTGCGTGACACTTTACAACTTCGACGGTGAACTTGTTGGAGAGGGTACCTGCCACAGCGTCAACTCCGATCTCGTGCTTGGTGCAAATGGTCCGCTTGGAGACACGCATGTGGCTGTCCACCTCTCAAAGACATTTTCTGAGGAGGACATCCCCCAGGAGCAGGTGTACTCCTTGGTGGCATGGCCGACAAATTTCGTCCACTGCCGAGGGGCAAGCTTGCGTGACCACGAGGCTCGAGACAACTTCAACCGTCTGCAGCAGAGGCTACTAAACCCACCGCCTCTCACTTCCTCCAGGCCCTACACGAGTGTGATCTGGAAGCCGAGGAGAGAAGATGGGATTAAAGCAAAGGAGCTCCTAACTCAGGATTCCATCAACGCGGTCTCCAGTAAACTCTGCTGCAACAAAAACTGCATTCAACCCTTTCCAAGGGAGAGTATTTGAGCGGTCCGCGAACGCATGTACCACAGTTCCATTTTCAAGTTCAGAGCCCACATGAAGACTGGCATTCATAGATCTGTTCATCACGACTTGCGCGGAAGGAAGGTGGTGACGGTGGAAGGGATCGATGTGTGCATGCGAGCATGGATGCTCATTTCCGGAGTCCCGGAAGCCACTTTCTACCGCTACCAGAAGTATGCAAAAGCGAAGCGAGAAGCAAGGGTCCAAAGAAACACTGGACTCCTGAAACCAAGACAACATACTGAGCAAGCCACTACAACTTTGAAGTGCATCTTGGACAGAGAAGCAGATCACATGCCACATAAGTCGAGGACTACAAAGTCAGGGGAGAAGGTGGTCTCTATGATTCTGCCTTCAACCTTTCAGTGGAAGGGTCAGATGAAACACATGAACGACATCAACGCCGCTCTAGGTCTGAAGGACATCTCAATTTCAAACTTGAGCAAAATAAGATCCAAGAAGTTCTCCGAGTTCGAAGTGAAGAAGCCCGGGGACAATTTTGCTCGTTGCGCTAAGTGTGACAAACTTCAGGAGCTCAGAAAGAGTTCTCTAGCTGGGTCTATAAGTGCAATGAAATGGACCAAAAGATCAGACAAACATCTTGCTATTGCTTGTGCTCACAGAGAGTTGTATTATGCAAACCGGTACCTCTCCAACAATTCTCCACACGAGTGCCTCACTATTATGCATGACAAAATGGATCATGCCAAGACGGCCTGCCCCGTTTTCTCTCACAAAACCAAGCAGACTGATGCCTTCATGAAGCTGCCGGTCTCTGTCACAGGAATGATTGCACATGGGCATGGTGATGTCCGGTATGCGCACTACGGCTTGGATATGTTTCCCCACGACTCAAATTACACCATTGGATCCATGGCAAAGTTGTTGCGAGATCTTGAAGAGCCACCTAAGTCTTCGTCAAGAGAATTGTTTGTGGGGTCAGGGTCCACGACTTTATTTCAGGAGGTCCTCAACGGGGCGGAGATGTGTGTAGCAGCGCTACCTCCGCAACCGCAAGTCCCTCTCCCAGCTAAGCCTTTGCCACCGATTTTGAAAGTGCAGATGGACAATGCCACAGGCGACAACAAGAATAGATATGTCTTTTGTTTCTGGTCTCTCTTTGTGGCAAACAAGATCTTCAGGGAAGTTTACGTGAACTTCATGATTGTGGGTCACATGCATGACGACATCGATGCGTTGTTTGGAAGATGGAGTATGTTGTTGAAGAAGGAGAACTTCTTGACAGTTCCCGCGCTCATGAAGTCATTCATGGAGGTGGAGTCCATTCCCACGATTCCTCACCTCATTGAGGAGGTGCCCGACTTCAAGGGATTCATTGCTGATACATTTGTAGATGGTACAAGGTTTATGTTAAATACTCAGTAATGAAAGTGCTGAATGCTAATTCAACCAGCAGCCTAGAACAAAATAGTTAGGATCTGCGTGATTTCATTCAAGGTACATCAGACTAAAAAACCCTCAAAGAAAAAACACATGACTATGCCCCGATGCCAATGTTCACATCCCACTTCAGATCCCACAAATTAGTTGATAACAAAGTTCACCTACATATCCCAGTACATGGAGCCGGTTCATACTTAATGTGCGATGAGCCAAATAAAATGGAAAGAATTTCCCTCTAGCACGGTACTCGTATTTCACACTACATTCTTCAAATTGGAAGTTCAAGTTGCCCCCCTCCTCAAATGACTATAGAATCACTTCAACATAGACAAGTTATTGTGAAAATTAACATTCATGCAATTATAGGGCAGTCATTTTCCTGTAGTCCATTACTTACATACGGTCCCGGCTACAACTAAGTGTTTATAGTCATGCATATTCCTTAGGTGTCAAAATGATGCTGTTGAGTTCACTTACTAGGTTGTTGGGAAGTTTTACATGTTAAAGTACTGCTCTGCAAAGGCAAGTTCTTCTAAATCGCGCTGGTTTAGGTGTAGCTCCTACCACTTCAATCAGCAGCAATGACCTGCATGCACAGTAAAACAACAGAGGACGCTGTCAAGCATACAATGCTGTTTGGGTTCTAAGATTGGAAAACGTGATTGTAGGTACAGAATTTTGCACTGAATTTGGTCCTCTACTACAGCATTAACCTAATTTGATTCTAGTTTTCCTGCTTCATTGGGAGCACAATGAACTCTAAATTCAGGGAGGCTGTCGATTTTTTCCTTTCCCTTTCATAGCAAGTAGGAGACTTAGAGGTTACTTGCATTCATGAGTGACCAAATTTGAGGATGTTTTTTTAAATCTGCTATTCCTCGTTACAATCTGCATGGCGAAATCAATTTCTAGCTAGCARGATTGAATTCCATGATTACCTGGATTGCAAAATGACTACATCTACACCTTCTTCCACGGCCAAAGTAGTTGAGTTCTGTCAAGTTAAYTGCTTGACGGTGATAGAAGGTTTCGCAAAGCTGACCTAAACGTATTGTGCTTCTTCAGCTGATCTGCGAGGGCCCTGCTGAACTTGCGTTTAGGTGCACCAGCTAAATGCGTGCCCCATCCACACACTACACCTCCTCTTTTTCCTCGTGGTGACCTTCGATTTGGTTCCACAGTCACTGCAGGCAGCCGCTCTTTCTACGTTAGAATAGAAGACAACGAAACCCCTGAGAAATCAGAGTACGAGCTACTGAGAAATGCATGCGTGAAGGAAATTCGGAAGACATTAGCACCCTTGTACCTCACAGCTACAATCTTGTGAGTAACCTTCCATGGACCAATTTGTGCGCACTACTTCTCCCTCAAAGTGGCGCAAGGAGGACCGCCGCCGCCACCTGAGTTCAAAAAACGGGTCTTAATTGCTAATAAATGCGGGCGATCCGATTGGCGGCAGTCATTTCCAAGTAAATCTGCAGTCATTCGAGGAGACTTGGGTTCCACAGTAGTGACAAAGCAGTTACTGAGTGGCTTGAGAGTCATTTTTGGGCAGCCACGCAAGCATGTTTCAAATCCACGTGTCACAATCCCCGGGGATGGCGAGATTATTTGTGTGGCCACGATTTCGTCTCTCTCGTGAGTCTCGTCTTCTAGCCCAAGAACGCTGCCACTACTATCACACAAGCTTCTAGGAGGTCTACGTTCCGTTCACTTTGTACTACATTGAGACTGAATTTCCCACTTGTGTTCATGCAGCAATTCTACGTTGGCGAAGGGCAAGGGCAATTCCGTGTCTCCAAGCAAGTATCGCGTTCAAGACAGGCATCCCATTCAAAGGAACGGCCGCTTGAAAATGTTGAGGAGCGCAACTACTGAAGGGGCCAGCTTGCCGGATTTGGAAAGAGCCCGAACCAGGAACTTGGAGATGAACATGGACAACGTTGAAGGATCGAAAGACACCCACTCTGACTGGGGCCCGAGCGCGCACGTGATCTAAAAATGCTGTTCTAAGTTTTGGATTTCAATGTCCCTGCGATTGCGTGGTGATTTCGGTTTTCAGTGTCCCTGCGATTCTGTGGTGATTACTACTCCAAATCCAGCGTCAAATCGTATAATTTCATGCTCGCAACCCCCGCTTGTGCTTGCGACGTGTAGGGGTCCTACTGAACTTGCCCGTGATTTCTTTCCTTCTTGATTTCTCCACAGCCAGGTAGTCTTGCTGATCCTCTCCGTATCTTTTTTGGTGGATCGATCACCCCGTGAGGCTCGCCGGGAAGGCTGCAGCCGAGGGTGTAGGGTTTTAGAATTTTGGCTGTATTTGTTTGTGTTTGAATTTAGTTGCTCTTCAATTCCGGGGTCCAGTTCTTGCAAGTTTCAATCTTCCATAACCCTTGTCCGCAGTCATTTCGTAACTGTGCATTCCCAGTATTGAACTTGCCCGTGATTTCTTTCCTTCTTGATTTCTCCATAGCCAGGTAGCCTTGCTGATCCTCTCCGTATTTTTTTTGGTGGATCAATCACCCCGTGAGGCTCGTCAAGAGGGTTGCAGCTGAGGGTGTAGGGTCTTAGAATTTAGGTTGTGTTTGCTTGTCTTTGAATTTGGTTGCTCTCCAATTCCGTGGTTTAAACCCTCCATGTTTCAATCTTGCGTAACCCTTGTCCGCAGTCATTTCGTAAGTGTGCATTCCCAGTATTGAGCTTGCCTGTGATTTCTTTCCTTCTTGATTTTTCCACAGCCAAGTAGCCTTGCTGATCCTCTCCGTGTTTTTTTTGGTGGATCGATCACCCCGTGAGGCTCGCCGGGAGGGCTGCAGCCGAGGGTGTAGGGTCTTAGAATTTAGGTTGTGTTTGTTTGTGTTTGAATTTGGTTGCTCTCCGATTCCGGGGTCTAGTTCGTGCAAGTTTCAATCTTGCGTAACCCTTGTCCGCAGTCATTTTGTAAGTGTGCATTCCCAATATTGAACTTGCCCGTGATTTCTTTCCTTCTTGATTTCTCCACAGCCAGGTAGCCTTGCTGATCCTCTCCGATTTCTTTTGGTGGATCGATCACCCCGTGAGGCCCACCGGGAGGGCTGCAGCGGAGGGTGTATGGTTTTTGAATTTAGGTTGTGCTTGCTTGTGTTTGAATTTGGTTGCTCTCCAATTCCAAAGTTTAAACCGTCCAAGTTTTAATCTTGCGTAACCCTTGTCTATAGTCATTTACTAAATGTGCATTCCCACTGCTAAACTGACTTCTTATTGCTTTCCTTCTTGATTTCTCCACAGCCAGGTAGCCTTGCTGATCCTCTCCGTATTTTTTTTGGAGGATCGATCACCCCGTGAGACTCGCCAGGAGGGCTGCAGCCGAGGGTGTAGGGTCTTAGAATTTAGGTTGTGATTGCTTGTGTTTGAATTTGGTTGCTCTCCAATTCCAGGGTTTAAACCGTCCAAGTTTCAATCATACGTAACCCTTGTCTGTAGTCATTTACTAAATGTGCATTCCCACTGCTGAACAGACTTCTTATATCATTCCTTCTTGATTTTTCCACAGCCACGTAGCCTTGCTGATCATCTCTGTATTTTTTTTGGTCGATTGATCACTCCGTGAGACTCGCCGGGAGGGCTGCAGCTGAGGGTGTATGGTTTTTGAATTTAGGTTGTGCTTGCTTGTGTTTGAATTTGGTTGCTCTCCAATTCCAGAGTTTGAACCGACCAAGTTTCAATCTTGTGTAACCCTTGTCTGTAGTCATTTACTAAGTGTGCATTCCCACTGCTGAACTGACTTTTTATTTCTTTCCTTCTTGTTTTCTCCAAAGCCAGGTAGCCTTGCTGATCCTCTTCGTTTTCTTTTGGTGGATCAATCACCCCGTGAGGCCTGCCAGGAGGGCTGCAGCGCAGGGTGTATGGTTTTTGAATTTAGGTTGTGCTTGCTTGTGTTTGAATTTGGTTGCTCTCCAATTCCAGGGTTTAAACCGTCCAAGTTTTAATCTTGCGTAACCCTTGTCTGCTGTCATTTCGTAAGTGTGCATTCCCAGTATTGAACTTGCCCGTGATTTCTTTCCTTCTTGATTTCTCCACAGCAAGGTTTCCTTCCTGATCCTCTCCGTATTTTTTTTGGTGGATCGGTCACCCTGTGAGGTTCGTCGGTAGGGCTGCAGCCGAGGGTGTAGGATCTTAGAATTTAGGTTGTGTTTGCTTGTGTTTGAATTTGGTTGCTCTCCAATTCCGCGGTTTAAACCCTCCATGTTTCAATCTTGCGTAACCCTTGTCCGCAGTCATTTCGAAAGTGTGCATTCCCAGTATTGAGCTTGCCTGTGATTTCTTTCCTTTTAGATTTCTCCACAGCCAGGTAGCCTTGCTGATCCTCTCCGTGTTTTTTTTGGTGGATCGATCACCCCGTGAGGCTCTTCGGGAGGGCTGCAGCTGAGGGTGTAGGGTCTTAGAATTAAGGTTGTGTTTGCTTGTGTTTGAATTTGGTTGCTCTCCAATTCCGCAGTTTAAACCCTCCATGTTTCAATCTTGCGTAACCCTTGTCCGCAGTCATTTCGTATGTAAGCATTTTGAGTATTGAACTTGCCCGTGATTTCTTTCCTTCTTGATTTCTCCACAGCCAAATAGCCTTGCTGATCCTCTCTGTATTTTTTTGGTGGATCGATCACCCCGTGAGGCTCGCCGGGAGCAGGGTTGTTCTGTCAAACACGTTTTCGGGTTTTGGTGTCAAGTTGTCTGTCTGACGTTGCATGTCGAGTATGTCGAGTGTCGGACATGCTCGACAAATTCGAAGGCGCCCACACCCGCGGTCGCCCAATTTTGTGCCCGACGGGCAGATATTTTCATCCGACGTGGAAAGCCCAAAAAAGGCGACTGCGGGTAGGGCGACCGCGGGTCCAAAAAAGGCGACTACGGGTAGGGGCGACTTCGGATGGCGAAAGGGCGAGTGCGGGTGGTGAAGGGGCGACTACGCATGGCGAAGGGGCGACCGCGGGTAGGGGCGAGTGCGGGTGGTGAAGGGGCGACTACGCATGGCGAAAGGGCGAGTGCGGGTGGTGAAGGGTCGCCCCTATTGCACCCGCCCCTACCCGAGGTCGCCCCTACCCACGGTCGCCATGTACCCGAGGTCGCCCACATCCAAATGCGCCCTGGTTTTTGCCATGTGGTTGCCAACTGGCAGACATGTGGCGAACGGGCAGGGTCAAAATTTTTACGGGGCAGTCAATACGACATTGACTCTATTAGACGGATGAAGAGGTCTACTTGACGTCGAACGTGTCGTGTTCGTCGAGTTTTCGAGTTGTCCGGGCAAACAACCATGGCCGGGAGGGCTACAACCGAGGGTGTAGGGTCTTAGAATTTAGGTTGTGTTTGCTTGTGTTTGAATTTGGTTGCTCTCCGATTCCAGAGTTTAAACCGTCCAAGTTTCAATCTTGCGTAACCCTTGTCCGCAGTCATTTTGTAAGTGTGCATTCCCAATATTGAACTTGCCCGTGATTTCTTTCCTTCTTGGTTTCTCCACAGCCAGGTAGCCTTGCTGATCCTCTCCGTATTTTTTTTGGTGGATCGGTCACCCCGTGAGGCTCGCCGGGAAGGCTGCTGCCGAGGGTGTAGGGTCTTAGAAATTAGGTTGTGCTTTCTTGTGTTTGAATTTGGTTGCTCTCCAATTCCGGGGTTTAAACCATCCAAGTTTCAATCTTGCGTAACCCTTGTTTGCAGTCATTTCGTAAGTGTGCATTCCCAATATTGAACTTGCCTGTGATTTCCTTCCTTCTTGATTTTTCCACAGCCAGGTAGCCTTGCTGATCCTCTCTGTATTTTTTTTGGTGGATGGATCACCCCGTGAGGCTCGTCGGGAAGGCTGTAGCCGAGGGTGTAGGGTTTTAGAATTTAGGTTGTACTTGCTTGTGTTTGAATTTGGTTGCTCTCCAATTCCAGGGTTTAAACCGTCGAAGTTTTAATCTTGCGTAACCCTTGTCCGCAATCATTTCGTAAGTGTGCATTCTGAGTATTTAACTTGCCTGTGATTTCCTTCCTTCTTGATTTCTCCACAGCTAGGTATTTAACTTGCCTTGCTGATCCTCTCCGTATTTTTTTTGGTGGATCAATCACCCTGTGAGGCTCGCCGAGAGGGCTGCAGCCGAGGAAGTAGGATCTTAGAATTTGGATTGTGTTTGTTTGTCTTTGAATTTGGTTGGTCTCCAATTCCAGGGTTTAAACCGTCCAAGTTTCAATCTTGCGAAACCCTTGCCTGCAGTCATTTCGTAAGTGTGCATTCCCAGTATTGAACTTGCCCGTGATTTCTTTCCTTCTTGATTTCTCCACAGCCAGGTAGCCTTGCTGATCCTCTTCGTAGTTTTTTTGGTGGATCGATCACCTCGTGAGGCTCGCCGGGAGGGCTATAGCCGAGGGTGTAGGGTCTTAGAATTTAGGTTGTGCTTGCTTGTGTTTGAATTTGGTTGCTCTCCAATTTCAGGGCTTAAACTGTCTAAGTTTGAATCTTGCGTAACCCTTGTCCGCAGTCATTTCGTAAGTGTGCATTCCCAGTTATTGAACTTGCCCTTGATTTCTTTCCTTTTTGATTTCTCCACAGCCAAGTAGCCTTGCTGATCCTCTCCGTATTTTTTTTGGTGGATCGATCACCCCGTGAGGCTCGTTGTGAGGAGGGTCAAGATAGCAAGCCTCATAAGTTTAACTGCTTGAGTGAAAAAGAAAGGGAAGAACATTCAAGAGAGGGCCTTTGTTTCACGTGTCACGAACATGGGCATCTATCATCAAGTTGCTTCAAGAACAAGAGGCGTGAGACGGCTGCTTTAGTGGTAGAGGATGGAGACGGAGAACACGATAATAATGACATGAAAATTCGAGTTTCAACCGCAGTTATGAATATGGAGGTGGAACAAGAACCATCAGTGGTTCAGCTTAAGGGTTATATCAATTCTAACCATCCCTCTATGATTTTGATTGATTCGGGATCTACCTATAATATGATCTCATCAAATTTTGCTAAAAAAATAGGGCTTCCCCTAATTCCAGTAGCACCTTGCTCAGTGTTGCTACCAAATGATGACACGAGTTCAATTGATCATCGCATTTTAAATGCACCTGTGAGCATTCAAGGAGTTGAGACTAAGGTGGACTTTGAAGTTTGGAATGGAGCTCGCTATGATGTGATCTTGGGTATGGCGTGGTTGCGTCAAGTGGATGCTTGGATAGCTTGTTTGGAATCATGAATGTGATTTGAGTTTTTCTGCTTTAAAATTAGCTCTAACTCATGCACCTATTTTGACAATTATGAATCCTCTAAAAGGAAACATACTTTTATGCACTGATGCTAGTGATTTAGCAATTGGAGCAGTTTTGATGCAAAATAGACAAGTGATTGCATTTGAATCTCGAAAGTTAAATCCTGCGGAGTTAAATTATCCAACCCATGAGAAAGAATTGTTGGCAGTCATTAATGGTTTGAAAGTTTGGAGACATTATTTACTAGGGGTGAAGTTTAGAATTGAAACGGACCATCAATCATTGAGGTACTTGTCAACCCAACCGAATTTAAGTAGAAGACAATGTAGGTGGATGGAATTGATGCAAGAATTTGATTTCGAGCTTGAATATATTAAAGGAAAAGAAAATGCTGTTGCTGATGCTCTTTCTAGACGACCGTTAGCAAATGCAATCTCATGTAACAGAAACTCTTTGATAGATGAGATTAAAATACATTACGTTAATGATGAAGCCTTCCAAGGTATATTTGAAAGTTTGACTAAAGAATCTAGATCAATTGAAGAAATAGAAAAATTCAAAGCGTATGTCTTAGAAGATGGTGTTTTATATTATAATGCAAGAGTCTGCATTCCCAAACAAGGGGAATTTAGACTTAATATCATGCATGATCTTCATGACATACCTATTGCGGGCCACCCAGGGTTTCAAAAGACCTATTTGTCAATTAAACGTCACTATTATTGGCAAGGAATGAAAAAAGACATTAAAGAATACGTAGAAAGGTGTCTGAAGTGTCAAATTTCAAAGATTGAACAAATTAAAAGTCCTGGATTCTTACAACCTCTTGGAGTTCCAAATTTAAAATGGGAATCTATTACTATGGATTTTATTGTRAGTCTACCTAGAAYTCCAACAGGGTATGATAGCATTTTCGTTGTAGTAGATCGATTAACAAAATCTGCCAGATTTATTCCTACASTTACCACTGTTACTGCTTCTGGTGTAGCTGAACTATTTATGAAACATATCTTTGGAAATCATGGTTTACCTTCARAGATTATAAGTGATAGAGACYGTAAGTTTATAAGTGAATTTYGGTCATCTCTATTTAAGTTATGTGGAACCAAAATTCGACTAAGTACARCTTATCATCCTGAAAYTGATGGTCAAAYAGAACAAACTAATCGAACTCTTGAGGATTTGCTTAGAATGTATGTTGGTAAGAAACAAAACTCTTGGGATAAGTGGCTACATTTGGTACAATTTTCTTATAACCATACAACTCATAGTTTAAGGGGGAGATTGTGTCAGGACCCTTGGCACAATCTTGGATGGATGAATGCATTGGCAGATGAAAAAGATGATGATTGGGTCATGACTTTTGGTCATGACCTTTGATGGATAAATGCATTGATGGATGAACTAATTCATGATGAAATGTGCACTAGTGGATAAGCAGAGATTGCTTGGAGATAGGTATCTTCAGATGGCAGATTTGTGCATTGGAGTTAAACAACTGCACTTGGATGACTAGTGCACATGATAAACACAAGGGTGTTGGAACTTGGAGTTATCTAACTCCAAGTAGAAGATCAAGATTTAGATAAGAGATGATTGGATAAGATATAATAGAAGAAGTGTAACTAGGACTTTTACTTTAATGGATGGTTCTAGATAGGACCAAGAATAGAAAGATAAAGATAGAAAAGTAGTCCTAGTCTACAATAAAGACTAATAGTCTTTATTGATAGTCTCTATTATATAAGACGCAGCTTGGGGGTGAGGAGACTCTCTTCTTTTTGGAGATTGATCTCTCTATGGTCGGGTGGTTTGAGTTCCTTACGAAAGTTCTTGTTAATAAATATATGTTGTGTTTGGATTTCGAGTCTATTGTGATTAGAAGTTGTAAGCCCTAAGAGGTTTATAACAGTTTGTGTTTGAATTTGGTTGCTCTCCAATTCTGGGGTCCAATTCGTGCAAGTTTTAATCTTGTGTAACCCTTGTCCGTAGTCATTTCGTAAGTGTGCATTCCCAGTATTGAACTTGCCTGTGATTTCTTTCCTTCTTGATTTTTCCACAGCCAGGTAGCCTTGCTGATCCTCTCCGTATTTTTTTTGGTGGATCGATCACCCCGTGAGGCTTGCCGGGAGGGCTGCAGTCTAGGGTGTAGGGTCTTAGAATTTAGGTTGTGTTTGTTTGTCTTTGAATTTGATTGCTCTCCAATTCTGGGGTCCAGTTCGTGCAAGTTTTAATCTTCCGTAACCCTTGTCCGCAGTCGTTTCGTAAGTGTGCATTCCCAGTATTGAACTTGCCCGTGATTTCTTTCCTTCTTGATTTCTCCACAGCCAAGTAGCCTTGCTGATCCTCTCTGTATTTTTTTTGGTGGATCGATCACCCCGTGAGGCTTGCCGGGAGGGCTTCAGCCGAGGGTGTAGGGTCTTAGAATTTAGGTTGTGTTTGTTTGTGTTTGAATTTGGTTGCTCTCCGATTCCGGGGTCCAATTCGTGCAAGTTTGAATCTTACGTAACCCTTGTCCGCAGTCATTTCGTAAGTATGAATTCCCAGTATTGTACTTGCCCGTGATTTCTTTCATGCTTGATTTCTCTACAGCCATGGCTCCCACTGCTTCTGCTCTCCGTGTTTTTTTGGTGGATCGATCACCCCGTGAGGCTCACCGGCAGGGCTGCAGCTGAGGGTGTAGGATCTCTTCAGTTCATTAGGTGTAGGGTTTTTTATTAGGGTGTGCTTGCTTCTGTTTGAATGTGATGGTTCCACGTTGTTGTGGAGTGGTCAATCGCATTCTGGTTTCCTTGAATTTGTTTTGCTAAGTGGGCTTCTCCACCAAACGTTGTGTAGTGAACTCTCTGTTTGTGTTTCATTGTTGGCAGCCCTTGTACCCAGGAGGATGCACCCGCCAAAGTGATCCTCCCCAATGTTTCTATTTTCATTGTGATTTGTTATGAAATGCATAGGGCTTAGGGTGTTCAGTTGTGGCTGAATTGTTCCACTAATGTTGTCATTTGTGTATTGGTGCGTGCAGAGTTATGTTTTAGTTGCTTTGTAGTCACTGACTCTCATGTTGTCATGTCTGGGTGGCTTTGTAGTCATGGAAGCCAAGCGCAGTCATACTTTGGTACACGTAAAGTCACTCAGTCATTGCATGTATGAATTTCAAAACAATTCATTTGTTGTCAAGTAATATGGATTCCTCTTCGGACGAAGAGGTTGAGGCGCCTGCAACCTTAATCACCCGCAAATGACCTCTCCGAGAGTCTCCTTCTACTACAGTGCCTGTTGTTGTAGTGCCCGCTGCTATACCTCGGGAGGTTGCAGATCAGACAGGGGGAGATGGCTCCCGCATGCCTCCGCCAAGCTACTGGGGCGGTCTACAGTACATGCAGTCGTCTTGGCAACCGCCTGCACCCATGCAATCTCAGCCATGGTCTGCACTAGCCCCCCCACCTCCCGGGATGCATCTCCAACCATGGAGCTCGCAAGGTGGACCACCTCTTAGGATGCAGTCCCAACTTTAGAGCTCACAAGTGGGACCGGTACCTGGGATGCAACCCCAAACCTGGAGCTCGCAAGGACCAGCACATTCCGGAATGCAGTCCCAGCCATGGAGCTTGCAAGGGGGACCACTTGCTTTGCCATATGGTGTTTCTTGGGCCGGTACCTCGCTTGCTCAGGAGGGCCGCTCTATGGAGAGTGAAGGTAGGGCCGGAAGACGGCATACCAGAAGTAAACTTGATGTCAAGGTGCAACGCGGAATACATCGGGGAAGAAACCTCACCAATTGCATGTGAAGGCGGGTGGAGAGATTGACAACACTTGCGAAGGCAAAAATGCTTGGGACAATGCTGTCCGCGTGCTTACTCCCCGAATCCTGGACATGAGTGTGGTGGAGTGGGAGAGCCAAAAGCCAGCAACCGTGGAACTTCTCTAGTCGAAATTGGATGAAGACTTTGAGTACATTGGACACTCTCTAAGCGTGCATGGGTTCAGAGCAGCCATCAAGAAATATCTGAAGGCGGAGCGGGCCAGATTGAAAACCAAGTTTGTGGCTGGGATGGAGGTTTGCCCTGTACATATTGACCCCCCGCAGTGGGACAAGTTGAAGTTGTATTGGAAGATTGAACTTTAGGTTGCGAAGACAACAAAGATGGTGCGCGCTCGCGCCCGCGTCAAGGATTACTCAACGGTTGGCAGAAAGGGCAGAGCCGGGAAGGAGGTTGGAGCGGTAAGACGTAGCATGTGATTCAATCCTTTACATTACATTACATTACATTGCTCAGACTTGTGGACAAGAATGATAAGATGTACTTCTTGAATGTGGCTAATGTGTCCTTCTTTGGCTGTACCTCTAGAGAGAAGGCAGAGAGCAAAGCTCAGGCCTTTCGGAAATAGCAGAAGGGATGCACGAGTCCATTCCCAATGGCCGGGTGGCAGTGGTAAGTGAATTTTCTATTGCAAACCTCACACTAATCTTGTTTGAACTGATCTGCCCAACCTTAAGAATTAATAAGTTTCTATAGATAAACTGAACTGCTGTGAAGCTAACCTGAACTGCTGCAATCTACATTAGTGCAGTCATTGTGTGGTTTTGTTGGAGTCATTAGTACAACTCTATCGTCCACTTGGCCGGAAGCGCTCGGACCGTCTTGATCCACTCATTTGACTGCCAATCCATCAGCTCCCGGACCATGTTGTCGTCCCTCAAACTCCAAGGTCGACTCAGGAATCCGCTACATCCCAGCTGACCCAGATCTTCGTCCAGTTGCTTCCTCTCCTTCTCATCTTTTGAAATCACCGGGTAGACAGTCTTGAATTTCAGGTTTACAGAACCGCTCCCCTCCGCCTTCGCCATAGCTCTCAGAGGTAGTGCTCACACTCCCGCTTCACTCTCCCTCAACTCAAATTTTCAGCAAACGAATCACTCAATTCCTCTCGGCAGGAACCGGAAACAGAGAGCACCTCCCTCTAGGCTCCAAACGCTCAGCTCCGGGCTCTCCAGTAGAATGGAAGACAAGAAATGAGAGTGTGGGGTGTAACCCTTCCACTTCCTTTTTCCCGTTCCAGCCACTCACCGTTAGGATTAGCCGTTTCCTGGCCAAGTATCCATTCTTGCGGAATTCCCGGAAAATCTGACCGTTGAACGGTCCTTCGTCACATCTCAAGAATCCGTTGGATCTAAAAAATGTCTAGCTGGATGCTAATACCGGTTCTGTTGGTTCCCGATATATCTTCCGGATTTATCTCCGTAATTTCTGCTTACTACATGCGGATTCCAGAATCGTCATCCGGTTCCGGTTTCCGGGCATAATTAGGAAACTTTTTAGAAGTTTCCTTAACCAAATTATCTATTTAAGTATACTACTCTAATGACTAAGTCTTACTGTTAGTAAAGTACTAATATTCCATGCCTGGAACCAAAAAAAATATGTTAAGTTTTGAATCCTCACCCGGATTTTATAGTAATGCCCTCTCTCGTTCATTTTCAGGTTCCCACACATGCCAAATTCAGCATGAAGTATATATACTATCATTTTTATGTTACTACCCATGCTCCCTTCACTAAATTATCATTGGAAATACTAAATTATCATTGGAAATACTAAATTATCATTGGAAATACTAAATTACTAAGACAGCATCGCCTCAATTCTTGAATGGAAAACCGTGGCACCCCTTGTTGTAGAATTGGATTTAGGGTTGGATAACAAATTTTGCAATTCAAATCGTATCATTCATCGGTGCATTCAAATTGGAAGGTACAAGTTTTAGCCAAGAGCATATACGACAAATTCAGTCATTGGAATTATACTCAAATGTAGCAAAAAGGTTTGCATGTTTTTATATAAAAAAAAAATTAGTACAAAATGCATTGAAGCTAAATGTCGGGACTATGCTATTGTAATTAGTAAAAGCAAGTGCTAAATACTATCATACTATGGCTCTACATCTACACTGACATTGTAAAAATTCTACTAATATTTAATCTTCATTTCCAGCTTCTTGTTGTAGAAGTGCTTGCTCCTTGCGGGCCTCGCGATAGCAATTCACTGGTGGTGTCCAAAACAAAGGGGCTCCACTAAGTTTGCTCATGACGGAAGTAACCGATCGTCGTTGTAGTGGGTCCGATTTGCACAAGTTGACCAATGTAAACCCAAAAAAAGCGACTGCCGTGTTGTTGGGAAGCATTTCCGTATTCAAGCGATCCTTCTTCCGTATCTTCTCGGCAAGTTTCCCAACGGCGTACCCATCCGTGTGTATACTAACACGCGGTGGCCTACCTACACGAGTGGGAGAGGTCGAAGTGCCAGGCTCTCCAATCACGTGCATCAATTTGGGTGCCACCCACCAACGTTTTGCCCGTACACTCCGCATCTCACTTGAACCCTTAAATTGGTACAATGAATGGGTTTCAGACACAGGTTTGCACTTGATCCTCAAGCCAACGATTGAAATCTTCCTTCGTGCATTCTTCAAGCCACTCGTCCCCGCTCATTGCCGTCCAAAACATGTGGTGGAATTTGTTTTTTATTGTCTCCACCCCTTGCACCCCCTTTGCGATGTAAGTTGTATTGAGTTGGGAGATCGAATATTGCTCCATAAACTCCAATGCCACTTCATGCAATTTTTTCGTCACAGCCTTACTTGGCCATTTCTCGGGATTCGCAACTTTGTGCCTCCTCCTGTTCTTTTTTTTCTTGGCCCCAGAAGACTCTCCCGCCTCCACACAGCCGACCCCTTGAGCAGCCACTGCCTTTGATACGCATTCCGTCGATTCTACAAACGGTTCACCAGTAGAGTCTCCCACGTCGTTGAACTAGGCATCAACCTTCCGCTTCAAGGTTCTGCGGACATCCATTGAAAAAATAAGAGCGATAAACAAACCAAGGAAGGAATTAGGGTTTCGTGATCACAGATGTGAAAACTCTCCCCCTCCTCCTCAGCCGAGCCTCCTCGCAAGCACCCACGCTCCCAAGCAAGGACTGAAACCAATCCAGGGCAAGAGAGCACCGTCAGAGCAGGAGAGACGCGTGCAAAACTAATCCACGCATCCAGGCATATATAGCACCTGACAAGCCATCGAGGGAACGCCCAAGCTGTCGACGAGACCGTCGGGGACTCTGAGGCCGTCGAGGGGATGTCCCGGACGTCGACATGGCCGTCGAGGGGACGCCCGGGATGGCGATCTGTCCGTCGGGGACTCGGAGGCCGTCGAGGGGTCAACCGAGTCGTCGACGACCCGGACCGTCTAGGGGACGCTCGGTTCCTCGACGGGACCGTCGGGGACTCCGCGTCCGTCGAGTGGACGCCTGGGTTGTCGACGACCCGGACCGTCGAGGAGATGCCCGGTTCCTCGACGGGACCATCGGGGACTTTGAGGCCGTCGAGGGGACGCACAACCCGTCCTAGGAACGTGGACAGGGGACCGTCGGGGAACTCTGAGGCCGTCGAGCGTCCGAGAGGTCATCGGGGAAGCCATCGATTGGACCGTTGAAGGAACCGTCGAGGAAGCCGCCAGCGAGGTCGTTCCTGGACTTAATAGTTAGCCTCGTTTGCCTGGTCTTCATTTATTGTGTTTTCCAGTCTGGCTCATCTGAAGTTATGAACCACTGTCCTTTTTCTTAATTCCACATGAAGTGCCAAAGTGGCAATACTTCATTTTATTTTGGTGCTCTTTAAAGTATAAAATTCCAGGGAGTTAGAGAGTGTAAGGTTGTTGAAGGGATAGGGTATAGGTAACCCGGGTGGGTGGGAGGGACATCCCTGTACAGGGCCTTTCCTATCCATTTTAAGACAATCATAAACTTAACGAGACTTATAATTCCCACTGCCCAGCGTCCTGGACGGCCCACTTTAGCTCTGGACGGCCTGCCCGGTGCCATCAAGGCGTCCCGGGCTGGTTCTCGACAACCCTGGGCAGACCGTCCCGAAATTGGACAGGACGTCTAGAACCAATCCGGGCCGTCCAGGACATTGGGCAGGCCGTCCAGAACGAATCCGGGCCGTCAATCGTGGTAAGAGCGTCCACTACTAATTCAGACCGTCAACGACCCCGGGCAGGCCGTCCAGGTCAAGTTTAGGCCGTCGACGACCCGGGGTAGACCGTCCGGAAACACCCCAGGTTGTCCAATCGAGGCCGTCCTGTGTCGCGGACGGCAGAGTAATTATCATTTCTCCTTTACTCCACCGGTCCGTCGATCGGGCAGGCCATCCAGAACAAGTTCAAGCCGTCGACGACCTGGGGCAGACCGTCCGGAAACACCCCGGGTTGTCCAATCGAGGCCGTCCCGTGTCATTGACGGCGGAGTAATTATCATTTCTGCTTTACTCCACCGGTCCGTCGATCGGGCAGGCCGTCCATAACCAATTCAACCCGACAACGTCCTGGGGCAGGCCGTCCAGGTCAAATTTAGGTCGTCAACGACCCAGGGCAGACCGTCCAGGAACACCACGGGTTGTCCCATTGAGGCCGTCCCATGTCGCGGACGCCGCAGTAATTATCATTTCCGCTTTACGAACCTGCTGACGGCTCCGGACCTGTCGACAGCCTCTCCGGACGGCCTGCCGGACCTTTGGACGTCCTGCCGAACCACCGTTGAAGCTCCCTAGACGGATCGATCGTCGATCTCCGTGCCCATCGACAGCCTCCAGTCGTTGAGCTGGGTGATTACGGCGGTGATTAGATTGGAATTTGTCATGGTAATCAGCCCTGGTAATTGGGAGGTATAAGKTGGAAAATTTTCCTCATTGCACTTGCTTTCTCTCTTGAGCTGTGTTGTCCTTGCTTGAAAAAGCTTTGCATTGCAGTTTGGGAGGAAGCAAAAATAGTTGGCTATTGCTTTGCCACATTTCAGTTGGCCCCACACAACAAAAGTCTAAGCATAGTCCATCTATTCCATACAGAACGTGTTGTGTCTTTGTGCAAGTATGGAAGAGAATCAAGAGAATCAAGAGATGCCGAGACGCGAAGGTGCATCCCCAGCGAGGAAGTGACGTGGGAATAGGGCCGCCATTGATTGGAAAACTTTCAATCAAGCGGCGGTTTTGGCGAAGCCCGGGTGGGAAGCGCAAACGGAGCCGTGGACCCGGGTCACATGTCAGACATACATCGACTGGGCCCACATTAACCGCCACTGGGCACGTGAGCGCCACGAGACCCATGTGAAATCTAGCGCTGCACTCATCCCATATTGCCAACACCCGGCATTCAAGAAGCGCTTGACCGAGGTGGCATTGTTTCTGTGGAGGGAGCTCTCAAAGAAGGATGGGACCCTCTCATTGTGCCAAATGGCGTATGCGRAGGTGTTTTTGGGCAAGGACGTGGATTGGAATACGTACCCGAACGTGGCCCGAAAAGGCGTATTTCCAAACCGACAACGTTCCATTAAACCAAATCCTGCAATGCCGTTGGATGGCAATCAGGACATAGCAGGGGCTGTGGCGCAAGTGGTTGCAGTGGTGAACCCGGCTACAATACATGCAGCATTGCAGGGGCCAAATTTGGTAGATCTTCCGGATGTTGGGCGCAAGGGTGGTCCACAGGATTTGGACTTGATGGCCTAGAGGGTGGAGTGGCAGTCGTGGACCCTAAATTGCAGCTTCTACGAGAGTCGCTGGCCGCGATGCAGGTGCAGCGCGTGGAAATAGAGTGTCGGCATCGAGCAGAGCTAGAAGCCCAGATGGCACAAGTGAAGGCTCTCATGGAGGAGAATGCCAAACTTCAAGCAAGTAACATTGATTTGCTAGCTCGTGCAAATCGGTTGAGCAAAGAGGGCGTTCCCCCCTGGATGAAGTTGTGGAAAGGGCAACGTACGGGCTAGTAGACCCACCTAATTTCACAAACTCCTTCGTAGTGCAGTCTCGCAATCCATTCGGGCCAAGTCAATTCCGTGGCGAGAGTTCTAATGCGGCCGTCCAATCAACAACACAAGAGGGCGAAGAAATGATTCAAATTTCTTGGGTCATCCATGATGCCCTGCTCATACGAGCCAAGCATGCAGAGTTGAAATGCGCTAACGCCAAGGCGGACGCGGAATCGTCATCGAAGTCCATGTGGGACGAAATCCACCGGATAACGGATTTGAGGGCTGTGAATGCTAGGTTGTTGCTCCACAATCCAGCGAGGGAAGAAATGTTGCTCTCTATGAGCAACATGAAGTTGACATCCAATCTCGCAATGAACGAGGTAGAACAGATGCAGCGTGAAGTGAGAAGAATAGCTGCAGAGTTTGGAGATGGAGGTCAATATCGCTTCGGATTGACATCATGGCCGCGATTGGAAGAAATGTTTCACGACAATCTGCCAACACTTCGGGGTAGTCCAAGCATTCATTTGATTGGAATGTGGATCCAACTCTAGAATTTCAATACAATACGGCACGATTTAAGTACGTGGAAGAGGGTCACATTGGCCAGCACCCACTTTTGTAGCCAACCGTCCCAGCCTTTATTCACGATGGAAGCGTCTGCGTCATGTGTCAAGAACCGTTTGGCCCAGAAGGTGGATGGACTGTTGGAACATGTGTACATATGTACCACCCTCAGTGCCTAATTCCACACATGGTCACAAGAAAGCAGTGCATTTCTTGCACGGCTCCATTTCATCCGCGACTGTACAAGATGTTTGGGCTTGAAGGCCACATGCCCCTCCACTACGAGTTTAACAATGCAAATTTGCCAGGCGATGACAATAGAAATCACTGGGGTAAGGAAATGTTGTGGATGTGGAAGTGGGGTCATGACAATCTACACCTCCCCTTTCAAAACGTGGCCACAATCCCATTTCCAAATGACGCGGATTTGACGGAGGTGATCAAGAGGGTGATTGGTGCCGCCGACAATGGGCGACGAGTATACCTTGCCCAACTTGCTGGTGGGCATTGGGATGCAGACGGTCAAGTGTTCGTGCGTGCATCACATCTAGATAATGTTCTTTTTGACGCCCAGGGCAGCCCTATGGGAATATAAGGTCAAATGGATCATGACACGGAATTGCGCTACATTGAGGACACGACATTCCATGAGCCTGCCATGTTGAGGGCAATTATATCGCACTTGCATGATCAATACGATCGCGATGTAGTAGCTCTTTTGGAGATGTTGCAATCTAGAGAAGAATTGCAATGCTTTTTGAGAGATAGCATAGCGYGAGGCATTGTAGCACCAGAACTTGTATAGTACCTTCTGGTGAGGAGTTAGCTATTAGCCACACATTATTATGTATAATATTTGTGTATAAATGACATTTTTGAAGGCACATTGCTCATGTTGTAAATATACATTTTTGTGGGCAATAAAGCATTACTAGTTTACCACTCCTTGGTAATTTTCTCCAACGAGTTTATTGCCTATTGTTTGCCTCTTGTTTTGGCGTTTTGTATTGCGTTTATCTCTCGATGTATTTTTGTAACGCGTAACACGTAAAGGATGGAGGACTTTTTTTTGCCAGAAATCATTGAAAACTGCAATTGCTCTAGCACAAAGTACCGGAAAACTATAATTGATTTTTTGAGATCTAACTATAGGATCTTAGTGTCTTATCAATATTACATAGCTAGCATAAAGTAGCGTGGATCAAATTTAGGAATGTATGATTGCACAAATTGCACAAATTTTGTATTCAAGAGTGGAAAAAAAGTTGAGCCCACGGAAAGGAGACAAATCAGAAAGCGGATGAAGGTGTGGGTTAAGACCCCTACAACCTAAAACGTTTGCGGTTTACGAGACTTGTGCAAAGCCAATAAGAATACGGTGTCGGGAAAAACATGCAAAGACAACCGAATTATGACCCTTACCCGCATGGTTCTTATGGATATCAAGGAGGGTCTCATCACGGAGGTTCAAGTCAAGGAAGATCTTAAGAGCATGCCCTTATCCCTCCTCCTGCTTTTGGAGGCACTTACTACAACCCTTACCCACATGGAAGTGGACAAAGCGGACGCGGAGAGATTTACGGCGGCAGACCATATGTTGAATTACTAAGGTCGAATGCAAGAAATTCTAAAAAAGAAGATGCCTATGACTCCGATTCGAAATAAGTGAATTGCAAAGTTTTTCGMTTATTGTAGATCTTGAAGAATATTAGAATAGATTACGTAGAGTTTATTGTTTCTCACAAAATTCGTCGGTAGACATCTGAAATATTGTCACAGTACAACCATGTCAGTAAATGATACTGACTCGTATTTGAATATGTATTTAAGTGCAAGCAACATAGAACATTGTGGGTCTCCTATTGTCTTCGTCATGTGCAAGCGTAATCCCTTATATTATTATGATAACTAATAAATTATCAATATGTTATAGGATGATTGCACTATTTTGTGCCCCATGTTGCGTGTGAAAGTTGTTTGTGTGTCTACTTATTGTAGAAATGCTAAGAAGAGCAAGAAATGTGGAAGGCAACTTTCTGATGGTATAGAAAATAGACACGAATCTGAATTTTTTTTCATAAAATTATTTAAGTGACCGAAAGTTCACCCTCTACAAAACAAAGAGGTCTAAGCATGAAAGTTATGGATAATAGTCTCTTTTTTCAATTATGGTAAATAATCTTCATTACTTTAATGTATTACATGATTGATATAATTTGATTTCCAACTTTGGCTTTAGAGAATTGCAATAATTGGAATTTTCATCTTCAATTTGGGAAAAAGTAAAACACGAATGGAAAATTTACTTTTACACTAACGAAACATATTTGTAGTTTATGCATCAATTATATTGGAGCATCAAATTGGTTTCATAGTTTAATATGACATTGAGGTTTATGGTTTTGTAGTCTTGGGTGATTAAAAAAAAAAAATTAAAAGTTAGGCACATCAAATTTGATTCCTACGGGGGTTCTAGCCTTCCAAGAAAAATGTAAAAAAATTTTGATTCCGTCCGCCACTTCGCAGATTCCGTCCGCCACTCAGAGCGTCCGTCCGTTGGATCGGACGGCTTGTGGAGTCCACCAGATTTATCGGACGGACAACAGTCCGGACTAAACCACCCGTCTGCCCTTCCACCCGTTTGTCCGCCCGACAGTCCGTCCGTCTGCCCGTCGTGAAACCTTGAAGTCCGCTGCCTGAAAAATCTTAAAATCCACCCATCGGCCCGTCCGCCTGGCGGCTAGTCCGACCGTCAAATCGTCAGCCCGTGTCATCGGCTGCCTCGCGTCGTCCGTCCGATCTGTCAGACGCGACAGCAACCGCCCGACAGTGCCCGTCCGATGGATCGGACAGGTCCCCGTCCGCTTGACCCTGGCCGTCGGATCGGTCCGCCGGTGGGTGGTCCGCCTCGTTTGGCCTGTCCGATCTGGCGGACGGGCTGACAGCGTCCCCCAGGGATAAAAGGGGCGGACGCTCCGTCCGCCCTCACTTTCTTCTTCCCCCTTGCTCTTGCAAGTGTTGAGCGGAGAGCTTGGTGGTCTATCCTCCATTGGCTCCTCTCATCGGGAAGGAAAGAGTCCATTTTTCTGGGGCCCACTTATTGTTTTTTTTTTAAAAGTCTTGGCACATACGATATTTTTCAATTGGAGTATTATACATCTCTGACAATAACCTTGTCACAAAGTGCTACGAAGAGTTCAAGACAATGTCGAGACCAAAGAAGGCCGCGAAGGCCAAAAACGTTAGTGGCCCAAGCATTGAAACAGCAAGGGAGATTCCATCGAATGCGTGCAAAGCATTTCTTACGGCCTTCATTGTCAAATTTTATGAAGCTGAAACAACGGTGTCACTCGACACTAAATATGTGAGGTATCAAGAGGAGTGTCCGCAGAAGTTCAAGATGGACATGATGCAGAAGATGTTGGATGCTTTACATGTTCTCGAATGGCATCAAAAGACGGATAAAAAGGATTTCACCAAGTTCATGGAGAACAGGATGCACGACGCTTTGTGGAATGCGAAAGTCATTTTAACGAAGTATGGCAGTGTATACCATGCAAATGACCAGGCGTTTGAAGAACTCATTCTCAAAGTTGACTTGTTTGTCGGCCGTTGTAAACCTTTTGCAAAAAGGCGTAATTGTCGTGGATCCATGGGTTGGTGGAATAGCGAGGAGGGAATTGCGGAATTGAATAGGGGCAGGCGACATCTCATAGCGCTTCCAGAGACCGCTCAAATGATTCCGCAAGATGAAAAAATAATGAAGCAAGGGTATGCCACAATTCGGAGGGTTCGAATCGAAAGATGTCTCGGAATAGCCTCGTCATGGGAGTTTGCCGCCAAATTATCAAACCAATACCACATACAGCCTTAACTCGCCAAATTGGAACACCAGAACGAGTCTATGGCAGTGCGTATTCCACATGATGGAGTGATACATTTTTTTGCAGTGCATGCCAGGCAAAACAAAGGATATTCGTTTTGGTGAAATGGTGGAATACTGAGGCAGATGCTGAACATGGATCATAATTATCCGGACAACATATTCATTCGGGTACATTATGATAAAAACATTTCTGTGGAAGAAGAAGCCGCCACTTACCATCTGCAACGTTTTAGAAAGAAGCGTACGGAGCTTGCATGGGCATTGCTTCACATTATGCATGCTGTGCACACAACTAGACATTTGCACAATGACATTTTGTTGGACAACATTATATTTTATTTTCCAGCAGATGAATCTCTTGTGTACATTGGAGTGTGTGATTGGGGCATGACAAGCTTAGCCGCGAACCTCCCTAAATCTTTGTACACATTCACTTCGGCAAGCAATATGAATGAAGCTTTGAGGAAGAGGTGGTGGGTGGCACCAAGTATTGCATACTTGCACCGTAGATATGCGAATGTGAAAATCATTCCACATTTATCACGCACATCAGAGGAATACGCGGTTGGTAAGATAGCTCAAGCCATCAATAAAGGCTGCATGTCGGAAGAGTACTACAAGTTGCATCGCGAAACACCAAACATCACGAAGTTAAGTCACACCGACTTTGCCGGCATGTTTGAGTCCTACTTGCATCAACTTTGCTTGGAAGGCGACGATCATCGTGGTGGATTTGCCCACGTCATCAATTGGTTTACTACAACTCATAGATGCCCCATCCCAGATGAACACTTTCGACATGCGTACAAATAATGAACCCGGTTTTGTAGAGAACTAGAGATATTGAATTATAGAAATATAGAAATATTCGGCAGATGAGGATTGAGATGGTACATTGGTACTTATCCTCACATACGAAATATGTATTGCTTACGCCTGCATAATGTATGCACATTCATTTAATATATTACGTGTACATTTTGAATTGTTGAGTATTTGTGCATTGGAAATGATTTTATTTTTTTATGATATAAGTCCCGTACCAATTCATGTGTTTCTTTACCTGCAAGACATAGTCAGAATCGGCTTTTCACTCTTCATCGGTTTTTGATAATGTTGTAATTTGTAAGAGGAGGAACTCCTGGAGAATACAGCATCGAATGTTTCCAAAACATAACATGGATAATTGTATATACTATGCATTTTTTTGTTTTAAGATAATAAGATCATTATTTTGGTGAAATTTTTTTATCATAAAGTTCTCCCAAATTGCCAGTTTTTAATTTTTTTTGAAATTACATTTCCTATTTTCTACAAATTAAAACATCAAAACATCTGTTTTCATTAAATTTTGCACTTTTCGAGTCTCCTACTTAGAGAATTTTCCTACGCTTTTCCTTCATGGGGTACCTATTTCTTACAGGTGTATACATTGAATATATTTTTTACATTTTTTTAAAATTGTTTTTTTAATTTTACAATACTCCCGAAAAAAACATGAGTACTATGCCAAATGCTACAAAACCCGGGGGGAGGGGGTCTTGCAATCACCCTGCCTAGGAATTGGGAATGGAACAAATAGAATCTTCACAAAAAAAAATTCATGATAATTTTGTTTTTGAGGGGAAAAAACATTAAAATCACGAAATTCATCTGAAATCTAATCCTCTACACTGGAAACTTTTTTCCTGAACTTTCCACATGCCGCAAATAGGCCAAATTGCTTAACCCTTGAACACAGTGGTGAACATTTTGTGTCATCTAGATGAAGCAATCAATCAAACTGTGTAGTCCGAGAGAATTGCAACTTTTCATCCTTGATATTAGGAGTGGAAAGGGAAGATCTTTTCTAGTACTTTAACTTCCAATGAGGATATTTGGCTTTTCAAAGCAAATGATGTCACACGCTATCAAAAATGCATGATTTCCACGGCCACAGGTCCGTCCTTCAAGGGTTAAGTGGTCGGGAATAGGTGATCATTCAGATAACTTTCAGCCGCCAGGTTTTACTCCCACCAAGAGAATTCTAAAGAATCCCTGGCAGTAGGGACCTGGCCTATTTGGGCCTCTAAAACCGTACTCCGTGAGAAATATCGAAATCAAGTATCCCGAAGCCACCAGTCAACCCGGCCAACTGCATGGGTCGTGATTTCGTCATGCTGATTCAAGCATCGATCCCAAGCCTATTAAGAGGCTTCAGTTGTTTGAAAGAGCCAAACTTGCCTTTGTCACAGTCTGGAGTCTGGATCACCGGAGCTCTTCACTTTCGGCCTCAAATTCAATTCGGTGTCGCGCCATGGCTTCTGAGACTCTGATTTGGGTAAGTTGAACGCTCTTTCTAACTTCAATTCCTCCAACTGTCTAGTGAAATGTTGTATATATATGTATCGAGATCTTAATGTGTTTGATCAATTGCCGAAACGAGCGTGAAATTCATGAGCATCCTCCGATCCGTCAGTCGGTGAATGTATGTCTGCAACTGTTGATTTGTTGGTGGGAAAAATGATGCTTGCTGTAATGAATTGGAGATGCACTTGCACGTTTCTGTCGGAAAAATTCCGGTGTTTATAGTAACTTCCTTCAACTTGTAAATGTTGTCCAGACTCCGTAGATTGCAATCTATTTGATGTATTGCCGATCGAAACGAGCTCGAAATTCATCCTCAGTACGTTGGTGAATGTATGCAACTGTTAATTTATTGTTGGGAAACATGATGCTGAAGGTGCACTTGCACGTTTACTGTTGGAAAATGGTGTTTGAATTAGCGTAACACTTGGCGTTGCTAACACTTGGTTCCCAATTTGAATGTTCTCGATCGATCAGTTGTATCGTTGCCAAATTCCGTTAAGAAACGCCTCGGGAGACTCGATCGATCTCCTGTGCACGCACGCACAGAACCATTGAATTTGGAGCAGTAGTGATCGAGAATTTATTCAATTCCGCCTTCAGTTAGTTCCACCCTGAAACGCCGACAGTTAGGCTGTATTTTGAAACGCCTAGTAATTAAAGACTCTTAGACTGTTTCTAAAAACATTTTTTTCTAGCAGCTAAATAAATGTTGAGTATTCATTCGATCACCAGCTTCTCCAGTACTAATTGTAGATCGATGTCAACCGGACTAAAAAGAAATTGATCAAAAGTTTGAATTCTGGAGAGCTTGCATAGTGCAGCTGTGCAATTCTTGTCCATATTAAACTTCAATTGCAGCATTTGGGTACTCCAGACTGTTGTTAAAATTATAGTGATTACAAAATACTTAAAATAGCATGAAAATTTTGAAGAAAAATGGAAATTCTAGGGGAAAACACAGATTTCGAAAATTAATTGTGGAGAGCGTACAGCGTAAAGAGTTCGAGAGGTGTTCTACAATCTCGTCACTCTTGAAGCATTTGTGAAATTGGCGAATTCCACGACTTCGGCACTTACAAGCAGCGCGGCTTGAAAAGTGAACTTACACCTGACCTCATTCGTAGATCTTTGTGTAGCTTTGAGTCACAATTTCTGGCGCAGGACCGCTGACGCCAGATGAATGACGTCCATTGATGGTTTGAACGAAATTGACGCTCCTACAAATGAATATGACTTTGCAGGGTGTGTCTGTGGCATTGCTGGTAATCTGTGGAAGCCTGTTGCTATGGAGACGACAACGCAGCAAGTATCAGAACTTGCCGCCAGGTCCTCGAGCGCTGCCAATTGTGGGGTCATTGCATTTGTTGGGCACGCATCCGCACCGCAGCTTGGCGGACTTGGCTTCACAGTATGGGCCACTCATGTCCGTGTGGCTGGGGCAGCGGCTCTGCATTGTGGCGAGCACACCGAAGGCGGCCAAAGAGTTTCTCAAGCTCCAGGATGCCAACTTCGCCTTCCGCCCCTCGCTTCGAGCTGCCGACGTCCTTGTACCTGGAGGTGTGCATTCCCTTCCCCCACACCCCATTTTGTTTAAGGAAATCAGAAATTGGAAAGAGGGCAGTCCTCAAGGTGTAAAGCAAGAACAAAAACCTACAAAATGGTTGAAGGATCCATGATTCCTGATAAGAATAGAAGAAAACCTGGAATCAAAGCTCGAAACCCTAATTCTTCAGCGGAAGTCCATCCCAAAAATGTACTAGGGAATTGCAGGCGGTGCTTCATACAAGTCCTTTGAGACAAACATTTAGCCAAAAATCACAGGTTTTGTATCATTACTAGGTCGTATGTTTCTTTCATTTCTTTCACTTTTACTTGAATGAGTAATTTTTTTGAATTGTAGATTGATGATTTGCCTAGGGCTCTCATTATGAATTGGCTACCGGTATTTGAAAAGGTGCATTAGCTCATTTGTAAGTAGTTGCCGGTTGTCTATGTGCCTAACGCAAAAGTCAAATATGGCTGAAATTTGGTCGTTTTTGAAAAAAAGTGACACTTGTCAGCTTGTGAGTGGCATAAAGTAATGTGGCCCCTTGAGAATGTGACATGGAAACTCAATTTTGGCACTCACATGCCAAATTAGACCTTCATGTACAGTACCTTGCCTTGAAGTGTAACACCAAGTGTTGGATTTGTTACTTAGTTTGGTTTGTTTATGTCCACATTAGAGTCAATTTCGTGAACTTGGAATTCCACTTGCAATTCCAAGACCTTGGTAATTTTGAAGCAAAAATCTTCATATACTAATATTGATAATTAGGGTCATATTACATGTAATACTACTTACCCGATTATTTGATTTGCTTTAATTCTCATTTTGTTGAGAAATAGCATAAGCTTGACAACTAATGTTGATAAAATTAGTTGGGTATTCTTGACTTTTAGTATGCTATATGTCAACTTGACCCTAGTAAAAATTACAATAGCTAAGAAATAGTGTTCACAATGACATTTAGTGTTGTTGACATTTGTGTTAGAATTGTATGATTAGTATTGCAAACACAAAATATCATTATTATTGTATTACTTCTTTTTAGAGCTTTTGTGTGGACAAGTGTCGCAATTCTTTAGCTCTCCAAAATCTTGCCTATGTAACAAAAATTGGTACCTCATTAACTAATTCAATTTACTCCTGACAATTTAGATATGGCATTTCATGAAATTTCACCTGCAATTCGACACTTGCGGAAAATCCTTGTGACAGAGCTCATGTCTACAAGGCAATTAGAATCCTCTCGATACATACGAACGGAAGAAATGGCATCCACACTTTGCAAAATAGCCAATGAGAATGGTCCTATTTGTGTGAACGAGCATTTGAGCTTCATGGCCACAAATATTGTATCACGCATGGTCTTCAACAAACGGTTTGTGGGTGTGAAGGAACAAGGTAGCGGCACAAAAATGGTCCAGGTATTGATGTCTATTATGTTTTTCCAAATTTGGCTAAGTTTCCAAATATGGCAAGATTGCTATCAATGTCACTCTTTCGTCCAACTCCTTTATAAATCAATATCAATTCGGGGGTAATCTGAAAAAACATGGGAGGTGCCCTTGTGTCAAATTTTAACTTACGATAGCCATTGTTGGTAGAACATTTGAGGATGTCCAATAGTTTGGGTGAAAATATACCTCCCTTTTGGGTCATTTTGACATTTTTTGGGTAGAAATTCCGCTCTAATAGCTAAGTGTTTCCAAAAGTTTCATTATTGAAATTAGCCAAGAATTCTCTATATTTATCATTTGGCAAAAATTCATGCAATTTTCTTTGGTTGGATTTAGGAATTCATAGCGCTTGTAGAAGAAATGAAGAAGTGTGTCAGTGCAATTTACATTGGAGACTTCTTCAATGTTCCAAAGTGGTTAGACCTTCAAGGAATGAACAAGGAGTTTCAAAAGCTTCGGGCTTGCATGGACACGTTCTACAAGAAGATGATTGATGAATACAAGGAAGATCAAAGGACGAAGCCTTCCAAAGAAGGAAAGAAAACACTTCTCGACATTTTCTTGGAGCAGTTGGATTTCCCAGAGAATGGAGTTACTGCGGAACATATTGAAGGAGTCATTTACGTAAGTAATTCTAAAATATAATCTTGAAATTTTCAAACTTAACCTCTAAATTTAGACCTATTATTAATGCTTTCAAAGTAATGGCTAGCATTTGCTTTAGGACAAGTACTGAGACACATATAGGTCAACCTTTGAAAATTCATAATTTTCTCATATGAGATCTTAACCCTAAAAGCCCAAGGGGTTTGGACAAAACACAAATGTGTTATAAAATATAACCAATATTTTCAAGGGAAAAAAAAGAAAAAAAGACAAAAAAAAGTTTTTTTCTGCCCGAAAATTCTGTCCAAAGTTGGGCAACAACCAAAAAATGGTTGTTTGAGCGCTTAGGGGTTAAATCAATGTAATTGATATTTGATAATAGATTTTAAATTGCATTAAAACCATCTTTCAATAGCTAACAAATACATGAACTATTAAATTATTCTAATTATTCTAATCTTGAACAATGAGATGTTTAAAAAATTGCTTTTAACTTGTTGATCCTTTGGAATTGCAATGTAATACACTCACATTTTTAAATGCATCCTTCAAAGTTGTGAATTATCATTCTCAAAGCTAGTGGATAATAGATTTGTACATCAAAAATTTATTTTTATAATTTGTAATGACTTGTTTTTATTCTTCTAATGATGTAGCTTCATTTACCTCTCATTTGAAACTTGAAAATAGATAGACTTTCAAAGATCTATGTCAAATAGTTTGACCCTTTTTTTTAGATTCTTCCATTCCAATGTTGATTATATATTACTCCGTACTTCTTTAACTTAATACTTTTAAACCCATTGTTGCTTGGAATGATGAATACTTGAATTTGCAATGATTGTAACACTAAAACAAATTTTAATCTATACACTCACAATTACTTGAAACCATGCACATTTGTGTGATGTTGTGGCATTATGAACCTTTAATTTACAATTTCTTGAACCCATATGCTCTTAAAAAATATTTTCTACAAAATAAGTTCCAAGCCTTAAAATCTCTAGTCCTAGAATTGCTTGAAGCTGTGCACATATTTGAGATGAATGAATTTTGCGCTAAGATGAATTTCTTCATTGCTAAACCTAGAATTGGTTGAAGTCATGTACATGCATGTGCAGGATTATTGAATTTCTATGTTGGATCCCTTCATTGCTAGGATTTGTTAGCAGGAGGGACAGAGACAACAGCACTTACAACCGAGTGGGCTATGGCGGAGGTTCTTCGAAATCCAACATTACTAATGAAGGCGACCTCAGAGCTTGATCACGTGGTTGGTTTAAACCGCACTGTGCAAGAAACCGACCTCCCTCACCTCAAGTACCTCCATGCCATTGTCAAAGAGACATTTCGTTTGCATCCTCCTGCTCCCATACTCGTCCCACACGAGAGCAAGGTTGCAACCAAAGCTTTTGGCTACAACATCCCTGCACAAACACGTTTATTTGTGAATGTGTGGGCCATTGGGCACAACAGCAATAATTGGGAGAAGCCTTTGGAGTTTGTTCCCGAGAGGTTTCTTGAAGGAGGGGAAAATGTGGCAACGGAGTTTTTAGGGCAACATTTTGAGTTGTTGCCATTTGGGTCAGGGAGGCGTCAATGTCCTGGAATGGGATTGGCATCTATGGAGGTGCATTTGCACTTGGCGAGTTTGTTGCATGCATTTGAGTGGAAAACACAAGAATTGGAGTTGGAGGAGGCAAGGCCAACAACGACTTTGCGAATGCAACAACCCTTGATTGCAATGCCAAAAACAAGGTTGCCATTGCATTTGTACAAAGGTTAGATGCATAGATAAGGATGTTCCACAWGCTTTTAGCACCCAAGACCCTAAACCTATGCAACATCCTTGCATTAGTTGCTAGATTTTCTCTTTGAAAGATGTTGTGTGTAAGTGGATATGTAATTGCCAAAACAATATAGGGTTCTATTTTATTGCTTGGATGATGGGAGAATCATAGCATTAGATCTTTTTTCAGCCCCATAGGAGATTGTTTTGGGGGTTGTTCCCCGAAATAAGGCCTTATTCGTTATATTTGGACAAAGTGTAGTCTCAATTTTACCCGGGTAGGCAACTCCCATATTATATGGCCCTAATTATAATCACTTATAATGCGTTTTAATCCAGTTTTAAGGGATATAATTTATTTTAATGTAGAATAATCTTGTAGCCCTTTTAACAAGGAATTCAAATATGCACTTATGTACATGAAATGAATTATTTTGAACACAATAATAGCATTAAAAACTTAATTACATGAGTTTTTTTAATATATGTATCATAGGCCAAGCTAGGCAACCCTTGGGGCTTTTTAATAAAAACTTAATTTTAACTAGAGGGAACTTCTTTGTCTACATTTTTTAAACTATGCATAGGTGTTCCAATTCTTTGTATATGTTGTGAGTTTTTTTTCTAAAATGTATACAATTCAACATTTTCTACATTTATTTATTTTTTAATTTGGTCTTCACCTAGCTTTTTGGTCTTTTTAATTTGATATAATTTTAACAAAAGCCGTCCTCTGAGGAGTTTTAATGCTGATGATCCTTGTATATAATACAAGAGTTCCGTACCCGGGCAATTTTATAGTTGACTCAAAGATAAATAGTTACAACTGTTCAAAAACCTTTGATTGTCCAAAGGTTGCAGTCTCATCTTATCATCAACTCGACAATAAATCACTATAATTGTTTTAGGGCTCAAGTCTCAAAATGTCTAGATTGTTTGATTTTAATGGATAAGGCCTTAAATTGTTCCTACGATTGTTGGTCCGAAATTTTGAATTTAAAAAAATTAAAATTAAAAAACTAAAAACATGTGAGAAAGTATTAAAAAATTAAAAGCATATTAGAAAGTATTAAAAATTTGAAAATTGATTAATTTTTTTTTTTTCAAATTATTTAAAAAAAATTTAATAAGTAATTTTAAAAAATCAATTAGTTATATCTAACGTGGCAATCTCTTGGTCATGTCAAATTGCCTACGTGGTAGAGTTCCCAAAGTTTCCAATGTAGTCCCAAAGCCCGGGAACCCGCAATCTTCTAAGTGCCCCAAAAAACATCTAATACATAGGGAATGGGCATCCATGTCGCATGGTTTTTCAAAAAGGGAAATGGACAAATGTACTCTATGGGTACAAGAAGYTCTTTAACAAGAGGGGTAGTAGGAAGTAAAACAATCCATATGGAATATGCAAAGCAGGAATAGTTTTCAAAATAGAAAGTCTAGAAAAATGTCTAAATATTCTACGGACAAGTTTCCATCTTCAAATTTTTTCATATCTTTTGTCTAACCATGGACAATCAATGGATTGCAACATAAAAATGACCTCTCCTCCCTTCATTTTTACTTCATGTCAATGAAATAATTACTTCACTTTGCCATAAAAAATTCTTTTGATTGTATATGATCAATTATTGCTAAATTTGACAATTTTTCTTTAGATCATTTAGAAAATAATTATTTTGAATAATTCTATTGGGCCGACCTTACTCTATGTATATGGTACACACCAACTAACGCCTCTACAAACGTCTAGACTTCTAAGCTGACATCACATAAAACAATATTAAAATTCTCAAACAACATGAAAGTATGCTAAATAGGCATGCCATGTTAGGTGCTACATCATCGCTAGTTCAGGTGAAAAAATTCTATATTGCACTGCTTGCCCGCATGGCGCTTATGTGGAGGTGATGTGGTTGTGACATAGTGCTCTTTTTTCAAGTTCTTAGGCCATGTTTGTAGAGACATTGCTCTAAAAACATGGCATGTTTTTTCAAAAATTTTGCATGTTTTTTCCATGTCAATCTGTGCAGACTTTTCTTGACATACATAGTGGCATGCCTAATATTAGATTAAATGTATCACAATTTTGAACATTTATGTAAAACATTTGTGTTTCAATCTCCAATTGGACAGTACGAGGTTACTCAATGGACTTTGAACCAAGGCTTTTCTTTTTGGCTTTCTGGTGCCAGATTGCACTCGAAAATATAATTTGGCTAAAAAATGTCAAAAAAAATGTCAAAAAACTTGGATGACATCGCCAAACAACTTTGAGTTTAAAAAAAAATCTTAGATGAAATCGTTAGATTGTGGATGAAAACCATAGTATACATCCAATATGTGGATGAATGTTGTAATTTGGAGCACCACTATAAGATTTAATGTTGCCATTGTGGCACTTTGTAAAAAATGAAAAAAATGCCCTGCTTTGAACAAGACTTTGAATAAATTTGAAGATATTTTTTTCCTATTATACAATTAATATATATCATTTTTAATTTTAATTTTTTTTCAGCAACAAAAAAAACTATTTTCACTACAATTGTTATGAATTTGAGATGTTTGTTTGTAAGGGCATTTATATTGTATATTTGTTTGGGTTATAGGTGATTTAATATAATTCGACAACAATAATTTCATACCAAAATTTTGACAAGATGTCATAGTTTTGTTTTATTCAATGCGTCTATCAATATTTTTTTCAAAAACAAAGGTAGTATAAATCACAAAATTTTCAAATTGTTTTGTGAAAATTTGAAATTATTTTGAATTTTTCAAATAAGAGTGAAATAATTCATATCAAATACAATATGTTCTTTATTTTTTACTATGGGTGTATCTTATATTTTAAAACATCTTGGTGTAATCCAAATTTCCATATCATAATAAAATTAAGGAATTAGTATATTATGGTCATAGGACCAAAGTTTAACTAACTTTACTTTTGACGTGGTTGCTATAGTGGAACTTATTTCTATGTAGCTTTTTGGCAACTTGTTTGCAACTCATCTATGATTTCATTGTAATTTGTCTGTGAAAAATTTGCAATTCATTTGCAACTTGTTTGTGACTTGTAGATTTTGAAATTCTAATCTCAATAATTTGTAGATTCCAAAATTTTAGATGTAGTTTCTTTTTTAGATTACCATATCCAAATATTGATATTAAATAGATTTCGCTGGTTTACAAAACTTACAAATTTCACAAGATTTAAAATTTTTTAGAATTTAAATATTTGTAGATTTCTATAGACTACTAAATTCTACAAATTGCAGAAATATTAGAATTGCATTAGCAAAATTCATTGTAGAAGAATGCTACAACTTATAAGTCTTATATATCCAACCTAATGTTACTCTTGACTATTGACAGAAGGCTTAATTCTAGTCATTCTCTCGTTGCATGCTAGTTACTTTTTGGTCATTTTTTAGTCCAATCATTTTTTAGTCAAAGTCTAATTGTTTATTAATCAAACTAGAGTTATTTTCTAGTTAAACTCTAGTTGCTTTCTAGTTGCTTTCTAGTTGAACTTTAATGGATTTTTAGTTTCTTTCTAGTTGAATTTTAGTTGTTTTCTAGTCAAATTGTAGTTGAATTTAGATTATATAAAACGGCATTTTGACACTTTAGACTCTACAGAATGTCAAGTTGTCCGCATCGACAACTATGATAAATATTGGATGTTATACCTCACATCAATTCTTCTTTTACATTCTTATAATCCTAAACTTCAGTTTGCAAATACTTTGCGACTACAAAATATACTCGTCAAATTTGGTGCTAATATAGAGGGCTACAGTTGTAGGATAGTTGTATAGGACACATAGTCGCATTTCAGTTGGTTGTGGCTAACAAGTTTTTTTTTAGTGCTCCTCTCTCACATGCTTGCTTGGAATTGCTACTACAAGTCTAATTTTTGCAGTTGGGCACTTCTCTCTTGTCACTCGTCTTTGTGCTCATCTCCCACGTCTCATGATTCTAGCAAATCTCTTATTGAGATGGTGCTAGATAAAGCCCATCGTCTCTGTGTTCATGTTAGTAGCTTGTTATCACTGTCTTTGTGCTTGTTATTGTGAATTCTAGATCGTTGTTTGTGCAACATTGTTTTGTTCCGTGATGATCTCAAAGTAATCCACAAATCAATTTCAATACATCATTGAGATTGTTATTATGAGATTTAGTGGAATTTGAATATGGTCCAAATCCAAACTAAATTTGATACACCCTAATACAATCCTGAAAACTCAAGATGCTAAATGTGTGAATCAAATTCTAAGGACAAATTACTCTAGTCTAGTGTGCACACATTGTGCAACATTGAATAGCACCCCAATGATTTTACAGAGAATATTGGCAATTGTTAACAGATTTATGAGCCCTAGCCTCCACTAAAATCACCACTTGTATTGAAGCTCTAAAGCAAAAGAAGCAAATTTTTTACAACACTATATGAAACCTTCTAATGGAATTCATTAAGTAGGTGGTTAGTGTTGTTGTTGGTCTTGGCAATTAAGTTCAGGCTCAAAAGTTTTCTAACTCTTGAAATATTTTTTGTTTAGAAATTGTCATTTGCTCGTATAGAAGCCCAAACTCACGCATATATTTGTTGTACCTCTTTTGCTTGATCATTTTCAATCATTTGGACAACTCAAGCAAAGAGGGCTGGTTTTGTGTGTCCAAATTTTTCCCCAAATATATCAATTGTTTAATATCATATAGCTAGCATTGCTCTTTGAAATTTTATTTTTTCTTGCAAGTTAAGTGGACTACAAATTTGTGGCACAATCATCCTCTTATTTATCTTCAATGAAGACTATGTATTTTGGTCTAATGTGCACACAATGTGCTGCATCTTTTTTATGTGGTGTATCTTTTTTTTTCAACAGGTACAATCTTCAAATTTCAAAGTCTCACTTGTAATAGCAATTATTTAGTTTTATGAAATCCATAATCCAATATGTTGAACCCTTTTAAATTGAATCACAATAGAAATGAAAAGATGGAGATAACAAAATTCTTCTTTTCTAATGATCAAAATGTCCCTTAATAAAAATCTATCTTGTTTTAAAAGAGAAGAATTCGAGAATGGAAAATTTCTAATCATGATCAATGTTGACAAGCTTACTTTGTACAACTAATCTCAAAACTCCATGACAGTCCATTGCTAGCCTCTTCATAAGACATGCTCAATGTCCACCTTTTGCAAAAATTGCAGGACAACGTTGTCCTGTTGTAATTCAGTACATATTGTAAAAACATATTATTATATATTTTGTTCAATAACTTCGTAGTGACGCCATAAGGTTGAGAAGCTTAAATGTGACGTTATCCTGTGAAGATGTATAAGTAGATGAGTTTGCCTTAAACCTTCATTCAACCTTATTAGTGAGTTTGTTTTCTATTTTGTAGTTCAAATGTCAAATTGGAGGGGTTTTTTTGAGTCTCAAGATAAAGAGCCTCAACCAGACGCCAAGTTTGAGCTTTCACTTTCACAGTTACCGGATCAATCTCTTTTGCCGCGAGATTTTAGACGTCCTCGAGAAGAAGCTGGACCGTCTTGACCACCAAAACAACCTCGTGTGGAGCGGCGATAGCACGGTAATTTTGATGCTGATGCTGGAGCGTTGGTGATCTTGCTTCAAGTCGGATGTATTGAACTAAACACTGGTGAAGTGACGTTTAAAGCAAATTATGAAGGCAAGAACAAGGACCAATTTTTTTGTATGATTCAGCATGTGAAGAGTAGTTGTGGCCACCAACGTTGGTTGGAAGGGCCTGTCAACCCTTTGACAAAGGTTGAGCATGCAGAATATGTTGTCGCTACCATCAAACGCATTCTCAAGTTTCTTCAAATAGGGTGAAACTTTTATTGGAATTTTGTTTTTTTACCTCTAGTTGATATTTGTTAAGTTTTAGTTTTTATAGCGATGTTTTGAATGTTTATTGAAATCACAGTGGGTGATTGTATTTCCTGAAAGTGAATTGAAATTAATATTTTTAGTTATAAACGACTACGATTTGGAGTGAATGTGAATGGGGAAGTGATTAGAATATTAGGTGGGCCTTGGTAGGGGCATGGGCTGAAATGCCCGCACCTCTCACTTTAGATGACAAGGAAAATGTGGAAAAAGAATCTTTGGGTAGGAAAGAAGGAAGGAGTGTGTTGGTTGCTAGGGTTTAGGAAGGCAGATTTCAATTTGATGTAGCTCATTGAGCATTGATCTTTTGAAATTGAAACTTTGGCATCTGATTCCTTGTGATGAGACTTTTTCAAATTGTGCTTGCAAGTTAAATTTGGACTTGTCAGTAAAAAATTATAGAGTTTTGAAGTTGAGAAGACCCGAGGCTCTCCATTAAAAAGAGCAGAGGCTTCTTTGAACCATAACTTTTGAAGTAATTCTCAATTTGTCTTTATATGTAAAATGAATGTATATCATTTTAGTAGTTTTCTAAAAAGTCATCACTCATTTGATTTGAAGCTTGAAGGAGAAAGTTATGAAGAGTTGAATGTATGGAGGAAATTTGGTATTCGGGAGAAGCAAGGCCAAACTTGTGGCGACTACTACTTCGAGTTTGTTTTTCATATGACTCCAAAATTTTTTGAAGAGTTAATTTGTAAAATTTTCTATTCATAATGAGTTCAGTTACTTGATTTAAACTCATATTGAAAAAATTGTGGATTGTGAAAAATAGGAAGGTGAACTACCTTTATAGTTTACGAAACCGAGGCTTTGTTCCTCAATAACTTTTGGACAGAGTTTTAGTTTCTTAAGAAGCTTTTTTAAGTTGTAGATATTAGTGTTAGGATTCTAAATTGCTATTGCACTTGTAATTTGGGTTTGTAGTTCAGAAGTTATAAAATATTATAGAGGTAGTAGTTGGTTGCCAAGGGAATTAAGAAACCTCTACTTTGCACTCTAATAACTTTTGGACAGTAGTTTAGTTAGACTTGAAATTTAAAGGGGATCTTGTTCGTAAAGTCATCTTTTCAAAATGCTATTACACTAAGCATTTGGAGGTTTAAGACATGTGTGGCACTAAGAAGAAGGTCACAGCTAGTGTGGAGACCAGTTCTTTAGTGTGTTCTTTTAGCACTTTAGAGTTCTTTTGAAGATTTGATAAATTAAAGAGTCTAAGACATGAAGACTTGAAGATTCAAAGGCCGTACATGCCAAGGACTTAGCCGAATGTTGTGGCTTGTGGCTTTGTTATTCCTGGCCAGCTTTAGAGGCCCGTTGTCTTTTATTGTTGTTCCAATCCGAATTTGAAGGATTGTTGCATTCAATTCTACATTGTAAATCTATTGTAGGCTATGTGGATATTTCACTTAGCCTCTTTTTGTGTTTTGAGCAACAAAGTGGGGTTGATCACCCACATGCTCGCATCTTATGACGTTTTCATTGGTGAGGCTGGATTAATGACCAGTTGACCAGTGAATTTGAGGTTTAGGAGCCCATCATTTGGACGGCAACTCGTGTTTTGCTGTCCCGTTTTACCTGTCTGAAAACTCGTTTATTATAACACACCCTTATCCATATCCTTTAGATCCACCACATGATAGGATGGATGAAGATCGGATGAAGATTCAAGTTTGAAGACTTCGAGGATCGAAAGAAGATACAAGTTACAAGAATCTCCATCGAAACTTTACAACTAGCAACCAGACACTTTGTGTGTTCTCTAAGCGCACTCCTCTCAATACGACAACGTTGTATAAACACTGACACAACACGGAGGAGGACAAAACCACATAAACAACAAGCTCTGCTCATACAAGGACAAGAAAATGACAAACACAAAGGAGAGGGAGGTGGTGCAATCAAATCAAATCTGCAGTAGTGGTGCGAGGCAGGCACGTGAGAGAGGAACATGTTTGACATGGTCGGTTCTTCTTTGGCTTGGCTAATTGGTGGGAGACATGCCCCAAAAGAATTATAAATGCAATATTTCCTGACTCCCATTGTCACTAGAAAGTTCCCACTGCAGCTGCCATGCAGGCCCCTCTTTTGCTTGAAGGATACATAATATTATTAATCAATTGAATGTGCACCTCTGAGGTCAAGGCATTACATGAGATGAGAGGGCAACGGAGGGCCGTTGCAGCCCTGTTCCTTCGTTATTCCCGATGCAGTAAAGGAACAATTGAATGCTATCAGGATTTCATTTTTTTTTTTCTTCAAAAAAAAAAATTGTATCTGAAATCAAAAAAGAAGTTTGAGAAAATAATAATAAAAAATAAAATGACATGGTAGACTCTTGGGCACCTGGTGTGGCGCAGTTTTCTATGTTCCCACAATCCAGGAACTCGCAGTCTCTTGGAGGCCTCAAATCTCATGTAATATCAAGATACCATGAGGGGGATTTTAGTTATAATTTGTTGAAGTTGATTGGCTAGTTTTTCCATTCTACACTGGTGGTCCATTCTTTGGCCTAGGCTTTTCCCCACTTGGATTCTACAACTAGGTTCCAACTTTCTATGCAAGCAAAAGGGACCAGGGAAGCTTAACCCCAAAATGACGCTGGAATTTCTTGAGCTTCTATAATTTGCTCTAAATTGAATAAAAGCCAACATTTTGATACATTGTATCAACATTTCAACGCTTCTGCCTATGTTGTACAAGCATTTCTGCACATACGGAACCAGGTTCGTTGTGTGCGAGGTTTTGGAACTTGGAAGGCGCCGGACTATGCACTGCAGGGGGAGCTTTGTCGTCGACGGCTGTGATTTCTGAATCTGTCGAGGATTAGGGTTTGGTAGCTCGAATTAGTATTTGCATTGATCGAGTGATTGGGAAAGTTAGGGTTGAGTTGCAGCGTGGAATTTGGTAGGTGAGAGTGAGAGGGAGGGGATGCTATGACGGTTTCGTTTGGGAGATTCCGCGAGTAGTAGCCGGCGAGGTACCGATGGTGGCAGAATGGGTTGAGAATGGGGGATTGGGGGAGACTGAATTGGAGCCCCTGCTGCTTGGTGGCGTGCATTTTGGGGCGGGTGTGGTGGTGAGAGCACAATGAAGGCTGCGCAAACGGGCTTACTTCAGGGAGCAGCAGGCCAGACTCGGGCCTCGGTTGTTGAGGAGATCTTGTTGTCACCATGTCTCGTCATGGAGCCTCTCACTTTCACAAATCCAAAACCCTGAATGATAAATATGTGAGCCGCTCTTCCTCTCTTGAAGCAACATGTAATAGTAGAGGCTGAAATATTCTCAGATCGAGGGGGATAGGTTCTTATAGCCCGTTGTTCATGAATTCTGAATCTCCTGATGCTTTTCAAGCCTCTACTATTTGGGGTGGTACGTAGTGGTTTTGAAACGTGTTTAAGTCTCACAAGTTGATCTGGAGGGCACTGGGAGTGTAGCTGGAGTTGTAGCTTTAGTTCGCGAGTGGGCAGTGGCAGTCTAACTGAGGTTTAGCTTGGGGGACAAGTGCTGCATAGGTGACACCGCCACTTGAAATGTACATTCTCTCAGCACGGGGTGTCTCCTGAGCAGCACTTTACCCTAGCTTGCAATACAGGAACTCAGCATTTGTCACCACGTTTTTTTGTTATTTGCCATCGCTTTCGTTCGCCCTTTCACCTCAGTCTACCTGAAAAATCTGACTTCTTATGAGACACTTACTTGCGGCGGTGTTTTTGATTTCGTTGGGAGTCTTATCTTTTAGAACAATTAATCTTTTGAATGGATAATGATACAATGACTTCCGAGGGACCCAGCTATGTTGTAAGTCCGAAGGCGGATTATGAGTTTGTTATTCTGGCTGAGTCATCTGAAAGCTAGGTTTTGTTAGTAGGATGAAGATTTCGGAAGGGCTAGGAAGAGTTTCCAGTTGCTGGTAATCTGGTGGTCGTAATGTCTCCCTGAGATTTAATGCTATGGAATGGTTGGCAGTTGTTGGGAGATGAAATTGGTAAAGGTGCATATGGGCGAGTGTACAAGGGTTTGGATTTGGAGAATGGGGACTTCGTGGCGATCAAACAGGTTTCGCTGGAGAACATTCCCTCTGAAGATCTGGCCAGCATTATGGTGGGTGTCCTTTTCTCGCATTAACGAAAATCTCTCTGGCAATAACAGCTATCACATGGTGGGTTGGGGGTAAATAGTGTTTATGATCACATGTCTAATCAGACATCCAATCTGGTTACATGCAATTTTTGTGTGATGCTTCTTCTGCTTTAATGTGACTGTTCATCAAGTCCTCTTGGCTCTTGACCAGCAAACCCTTATATGCATCTTCCTCAGCATCTAGCTAACGCATGGCTTATTTCTGGGTTTCTGGGTTCATCGGGGAATATTGCAGTCAGAGATTGATCTTCTTAAGGTATTCTATTTTTATCCTCTTCTGGATRTGTGATTTTAGTTTGTGTATCGKCTAAAGWGMCGCCATATCGTAACTTTATGTTTTTTCTCCACTGCTCTTAATTGACTTTAGACCACGAAAGAAAAACATCACTGAGCTCTGTTGCTATCAATCTTCTAAAGTTGTGTACAYTGGTTATTATTTTCCTTTGTTGTATGATGCTGAAAACCTAAGAACCGTGTCTCTTGACCACTTTGACCTCTTTGTGCCCAGAACCTGAATCATAGGAACATCGTCAAGTATCAGGGTTCTTTCAAGACAAAAACGCATCTGTATATTATTCTCGAGTACGTTCGTTGCTTCAGCCGGTTCAGATTCTGACATTTTACTGTTTTTGGAGCTTGTGCGGTTTCAATACCAACTACTRCTGATCCAGTATACTGGTTTTCCAGGTTTGTGGAAAATGGATCGTTGGCAAGCATYATCAAACCCAACAAATTTGGGGCGTTTCCAGAATCGTTGGTTGCTGTRTACATTGCCCAGGTTGACACCTCTGCTTGTATCATATTTGACTCACTCTYCAGCGTCGTGCATGTCTTGTTGTCATRGCAAGTATCTATTTCGCAATGCGARGGGGGATGTATGAAGGATTGTATATCTGTAGTATATGGTATATGTTGAGAAGGCTGTTAATTAGTTCATTATAGTAGGCAAGGCGCGTTTGCATACTTTATCGACCTGTAGGCAATATGACCATAGGTGTCTGTTTCCAAGCTTCTTTGAGTGGGTRCATATGGAGAACATATGTTTCCGTTTACGTGCCGGTTGTTGTTCATCATTGGTTGCCTGTAATAATTTTTACCAGGTTTTGTTTTTGGATAGATTATCTGCTGCGCCTCTTTAGATTAGTGATGTATGTATGTTAATTTTGAATTTTCCTTATTTTTGAAGCCATGCCGAATGRTGTAATTGGCCGTTTTTTCCTGTTATGTGGTCCACGCTCTATATCTCGATCTGTAGCGACTTTCAGGTTTCACTCTGCACTATTGATTAAGCATTTTCCCTGCTCTCTAGGTTCTGGAAGGACTGGTATATCTGCACGAACAAGGAGTCATTCACAGAGATATCAAGGGCGCTAATATTCTCACCACTAAAGAGGTAGGCCTTCACCAGCAACTTTACATGGTTCTACATTTTGCGTCTTACTCAGACGAATATACGGTTTGCAGCTTGTGGATTTCTTGTACTAACCCTGGGGCTGTCTTATCAGGGGTTAGTGAAGCTAGCTGATTTTGGAGTTGCGACCAAGCTGACAGAAGCTGACATGAACACGCATTCAGTYGTTGGAACGCCTTACTGGATGGCTCCAGAGGTCTCATATCTACAATCTAGTGGATTCCYAAAGTGCTAGTTATATCATGTGCTCATTGAGAACAAGTCTTCAATCATCTTTTCAACCCTTCACAGTACTTTAGATCTATACATGTCGACACCAATCCTAGGAATGACGGGGGGAGGGGGGCAGTATTATGCTGTGCGAAAATACCCCGTGATAAATGACATGGACTTAGTGCTGGTCTGTCTATTTTTACAGAACTTGTGTTGTAATCATGCGATGATGTCTTGGCGTAAAGATTTCCACGTCTTGAATGACTTACCATGCCGCATTATATACCCAATTTTACGGATTAGATTAATCGTTTTGATAGGATCATCTCATTCATGGAGCAATATGATATTCGATGCTGGACTAAATGATGTTTGTTCTGCTACCAGGTGATTGAAATGTCAGGAGTTAGTGCAGCATCAGACATTTGGAGTGTCGGGTGCACAGTCATTGAGCTCTTGACATGCATACCACCTTATTATGAGCTGCAACCAATGCCGGCTCTTTACCGTATTGTTCAGGTCATATTTCATTCCCCAAACATGCGAAGAGTTTCCAGAGGTTTGTCTTTGGGTTCCATCCATTTTATCAAACCTCCCAGTCTCCTTCCGCACACTGCCTTGTAACGATATATAGYTATACCGTTCTGCCRTCTTTGAGAGCGCGCAATTTTCTAAGGTTTGATGAGCTGGTGCAAGAATTCCAAGCTGTGCTGAGTTGTGAAGATGTTTTCCTTTAGGTGACGGGTTACTAACCTTGTTTTGGGGTTGTTAACTTGTGGATGCAGGATCCACGCCCTCCATTACCTGAGCATGTGTCGGAACCAATTAGGGACTTCCTTCTTAAGTGCTTTCAGAAGGTTGGGCTGACCAAATACTTTGTTTTCTTGAGTGAAAGGAACCGGGGCTTGGTACTTGAAGAATATTGAAACAATCATTAAATAGAGAACCTCATATAGGTTGAATCTACTTTATTTATACTCTGTTAAATGCTCGGTAAGTTACTCTCGAGTCTCATTGACTTAATTTCGTCAACAGGATGCAAAGTTACGGCCAGATGCAAAAACTCTGTTGAATCATCCATGGATCCGCAGCTCCAGACGAAATCTGCAAAGCACACTGGATAGGTATGTATACCGCATATTTCTCCGCAGYTCTAGCCAACTGCAGAGGGAGATCTGAGACATGATGCTTAATAGTTGGAATAAGCTACTGTGTCGTAATTAACAATCCAAGAGTCTACGACCTTTTTAAGGGAGCTGGAGCGCCATCGGACTTAAGTAGCCATAAGCTTAAAGGGCCAAAACACTCGTGCATAAGATGCCTAACAAGTCTATATGTTCAGTGGTATGTAGATTGATACTTGAGGCAATTTATTAGTAGCTTGGTGAGTGAAAAGATAATTTAGAACAAATTATTTAGTATCTCTAATGTCTCTTCTGTGCTGAGGTGGTGAGTTACACCATTGATTACATTAATTTGTCTTAAATTTCACTTGAGGTGGACGCGAAACCTAATTATTCCTTCTTACTTATCTGTCGTCATTGTTTGGGTGTAGCAATATTCCACAGGTTGTGTCAACAGTTGTGGAGAGGACAATTGAGGACCAGAAAAAGCAGGATCCTGCTGCATCACAAGAAGAACCCCTTATTATGAGGGACCCCTTYGAGTCAGGCTCGGTAAGTCKCTACGGAGGATAATATTGAATATTGTAATAATTTGATCTGTAACATGCCGAAATGAAACGAACGCAGAGAACTTGTTTGTAGAGATACTATAATTTTATTTCGGCTATCTGGCGAAGTTCTTTGATTAATTAGTGCATACTAAGCAGTAGATTTTTCCAAGCAATCGCGGTGTCAGGTATTCATTGCGTAGTGAGACTTAAGTTTAGAGCTTTATATCACTGGTTGGCTTTTGCAAAGTTGCAGAAGATCGTCATCGGTAAATTCATGCCGTCATTGATGATTCCAGTGTACTTTTCAATTCTGGGTACTGTATTGTCAATTACTCCCATGCTCCTTCCTTAGCGTCCTGGCGATTTGGTGACTGGTAGAGTATGTATTCAGGACGATGACTTGAAGGCAAATTCGTCGACGATGAGYAATGAAGCAAGTGGTGCAAGCAGTAGTCTGAGCAACAGCATGGGTCGCCGGGCTCCCATACGAATACCTCGTCATGCTGTCTCACATCTTCAAAGGTTGTCCGGCACTCAGGATTCGCGTCAAGTTGAACCTGTTGGGAATGATGCAAGCTCACAAACCCAGCTGGTTGCACTCACTAATCTGCACTCAATTGGAGGCTCTGTTCTGGCGCAAGTCGAGTCTCCCGATTCTGTTTCTTCCAGACTAKAAGTCAGCAGTGTACTGGAAATGAATGGTCATGCAGGGCTGGCTGGTGAGCACTTACAAGCTGATATGCATGGGCGCTGGGTTGAGAACGGAGCTAGATCTGCATCAGGAAAGTTGCGTATGGGCTCAAATTATACTGATGAGCATGCCGAGATGAAGGACTTGATGGAARGCAAGAAACAGGACATTGAGTCTCAACCGGATTCAAATGGAGCTCTCTCTACTTCAGAGGTAAGMTTTTAGATTGATGTTCATTTTTTCTATATGCCACTGGACGTGGTGAGTAATAAAGCCACACATACTGATCCAGAGATTATTATATTAATTTATCAGGCACGAAATTACAATTGCGTTCACTTGGTTTCCTGTGCACCCAAGAGGAAGTGATTTAGCTCAAATTTTCTGACTTATCATTTRCATCCCTGTGATGCATGTTTTATATTTCATTTTACAATGTGACTTCGCTTATCTTTATGCTTGGCATCCTTGACTAATTTTCTGTGTCACCTTTAGGGATTGAAGGCGAGCTCAGAAAGTGGAGCTCAGTTTAGTAGGTTCAAGGATCTCTCCTTGGATGGGATGATGGAAGATTTTCTTGACGATTCACAGAATCGTGGAGAAGAAGCCTCAACCTCTGCCCAAACAAGTCTTCCTCCTCCAGGGGGCTCTATTCCTCTTGCATTAAATAGAGCCAAGTTGAAGTCTCARATTTCTCAGAAGCAAGTGAAATTAAAGTCAGAGAGCAGGAGCAAAAGTCGCTCAGATTCCTTTAGACCACTTGTTGCTGGTGATGAGAACGAGTTTGACATTGTTGAATTGGTACATTCGTAACCCGACCTTGTCYAGTGACTGTAGCTGCAGGAATTGCTGCATATCTGGGGAGATTATTTCTCATTACTKTAGTYGTATCTGAGYATTATTATGCAACATTCWTGCGTGAAAAGTGGTCTCTGCATGTCTTGGCATGTTGCTTCTTTGCGGTCTGGATATTTAGCTTGTCCTCTTCGTACGKTAACCCTCACCTTAAGAGCTCAAGTGAATAGCAGAAATGATGGTTGAGGGAGATTAACTTGTCTACTTCAGTGTTCTGACCTATTAGTTTCTTACCCTCTTGAACTGTGCTATTCAGGGCTTTGAGACCAATGCACAAGCACGAGAGTACTTCTCCAAGCAGGTATTTCACCTTTTCWGGCAAGAACTTATATGTGAAACTTTTCCAGTCATTGTCTGCAATACTTGAGGTCCCTCCGTRTCAATGTTTACAGCATCTTTAACACAAATATGCAATGTTTATTGGATAATGGGCGATCAGTCCTCAGAATTTACCAGGTTGATGGGGATGGTCAAGCTCGAAAATCATGAAGAGCTTGTGATGTCATCCTGCCACAGGCTGGTCCTTATCCTGCGTGAATTTCCAAATCAGAAATCACGTCTCATCAGCCGCCATGGTCTCATCCCCTTGATGGACATGCTTGACACTAGCAGTAACAGAGTAAGGAACTTGGGGCTGCATTATTTTCTTGTAATCTGAGGCTTCGTGGCAATAGTGAGTTGAGAAGATGTCATGTGACTGATAATTTTAAAGCTCTACTAGAGAGCATGTTGTTGGCATTTTTGGARTTGAGTAATCCTACTAGCGTTAGCGTGAAATTGGCAATCTGATARCATTTTTGTTTGATCTCCACAATTGCTTCCTTTTCGTTCTTTATTTTTGAGGATGCTATGGTAATATACTCATGATGATTTGGGGTTGAAATTGAACAGGTCTTGCATCAAGTTTTGAGACTTTTGAACCATGTAATACAAGACAATTCCAACCTGCAGGAAAATGCCTGCCTTATTGGCCTGGCAAGTCTTTCTGAGAAAACCTTAAACATATTCTATCTGAAATGCCCGTCTTTGTATGGATGAAAATATCCGTCTTGCACTCTATTGATTTACAAATAGATGCTCACTGAGGACATATTCTATGTATTGTTTGTTCTCATGAGATCAATTTTTACAGATACCTTTGGTTACGAAATTTGCCAGTACGGAGTGGATGCGTGACATTCGGATGGAGGTTGCTTATTTTGTGCGACAGCTCTGTCAAACAAGGTCAATATTCGTTTTCAGAATTCAGATGTGAAACGTGTTTCTTTATTTTGCATCTGGCATGTGTGTCATTTTCTCAAGGATTGTATCGACAATTCCGATGTATTTAATAGTACGGCGAGGAAAGTCTAGCAGCAGCAACTACGTAATTCTTTTGGTGAACCAGTATGCTTGTGTAGTACATTTATTATTCATTGTCTGGTTCTTGCAAGAAGTGGCTTTTCTAACCTAGTTTCCATTCGTCTGTAAATTATTGCTCAATTCAGATTCTAACTTTTGTCATCTCATCTTGATGCAGTCCTACAACTTTGCAGATGTTTATAGGTTGTCGGGGCCTTCCTGTGTTAGTTGGCTTCCTGGAGCCGGATTATGCAAATTATAGGTACTGTGATTACCGACATCGGTCTTTTCTCTCTTTATTCTTTGATGGTACAGTTATTTCTTATACCGAGGTTTTGATACCCTTATTATTTCCTTGTTATGTGAGTTGTACCAGATAAATTCTGGTAGACCTTCCTTTCCTCTACATTGCACTACTACTTAAAAGCACGTTTGTAAGAGTAATCTTTGTTGTCTTCAGCATCAGTGAGCTGATGAAATATATCTACTAGCTAGACGAGGCCGATTCTCATTATATTCCTAGGGGAGTTTACGCAGCATTCCAAGCGCTTACTGCAGTAGTTGTTATATTCAGGTATCTGGAATTACATCCACGGGARTCCTCAAACTCCCAGTGAGATCTTTTAACTCCTGTTAGTTTTTAAACCAATGTCTTGTTCTGATGGGAAATTGCATTGGGGGAACTGGGTGCAGAGATATGGTGCATATGGCTATAGATGGGATGTGGCAGGTTTTCGATTTACAAGGGCCAACGTCCAAGAATGACTTCTGCCGCCTTTTTGCGAAGAGTGGGGTGCTTGTTCGCTTAGTGAATACTCTCCATAATCTCAACGAAGCTGCAAGGACTGGATTACTACCGGGGGCTTCTAGTACCAGTACAACCACAGTAGAGAATCTTGCAAACAAGCTTGCAGGTATCCACTTTGTTGTGGCTGAAGCTTTTTGTCCATGGTGATGCTATGTACTAGATTTTCACGAGATGTATCGTAGACTATAWTTCATAGAGAGAACTTAGATGGGGACGGGAAGGTGTATTTTGCTTGTACAGAAAAGTCGTCAACATTAAGCAATCGTTCTCTCTCGCTGTAGTGGAGCCTTAGACCTTCTCTTTGTTCAATGTATTTATGTGTTCTTTCATGATTTTCGGTTGTATTGATTAGTGAATATTCATTTGACAGTGTCTCTGGAGCGACAAAATTTGAAAGCTCAATCGGGYCCTCTAGATCAATCTAGAGTAACCTCTGTTGAAACGTTTCGTCCGTTCTCTGGCCAATTGGACGCTTCAAAAGTCACAAGAGCCATCCACACAGAGGCAACAGGGCCTTCTGATATTGAGATGTCCAGGTTGCAACCGGGTCAACCACATAAGTCTACTGGTCTTCCAGACTACTTGAGATATCTACCAGGTCAAGTAGAGCAGCAGACACGAGCTCATTCAGGCCAGCTTGACCAACCAAAAGTTGCTGCCGTCGACTACTGGAGACAGACGACAAATCCATTTCTGCACTATGGGGACACTAATACGTGGCTAACAGACCACGCTCGGTTTGGAAAAGAAGACGATGTGCGCTCAATTGGTGATTCAACCAGACCTCTTCTATCTTCAGAAGATTCCTGGGCTGTATTTGAKGGAGTCAATCGCAATGGAAACGCACCTGCCGACCCTCCATCCCAGGTTTCTATGCAATTCCAGTGTTGGCCCGATTTTGGCTTATTGCTCACCAGGATAATCTCAACCTTCTTTAAATGTTGCTTCTCTGCCCTGGTGATATCAAAGCTCTTTTTATTTACTCTTTGTTTTTCTGTTTCCCTGAACGTGAACCAAACGGTGCATTCACTTCTTCTTATTGACGATTACAGGCATCCGTCTTCAATCTATTGGTGGATAAGGAGTCTGGTTCTAGGGCTGTTCCTGGACGGCCTGATCATRTAAGAAATTCCTCCGACAGGAGCGAGAGTGCTTTGCCTCTTCTACATCATGCACGAAGAAATGGAAGTTTTGACTCAGGTGACAGTCTTCTCAAAATCGCCGTGCTTTGCTTGCACTTCCTACCAATAACTCTATTATTTTCTTACTTGAAATCGATTGTATCTAAGTGACAWTTTTTGGACGGTTTTCGGACGATCAATCTAATTTTGCGATGTTGATCTAGATTTGGAGAGGGATAATGCTAGCCAAGAAATGGTTGGACATCCCCCTACGAAGATTGTTAGGAATGTTGCGAGACTCTCACCGTCCCCATCTGGGAGACTCGATATCCAAGGCTTTTGGAATGCGGTATGTTCCTTAACCCCCAAAGGCCCGAGGCCATTTTTCTATCAGGAAGCACTCAAAACTGCTATTTCTGATGTGTTCTACGAAGGAAAAAAAAAAAATTATAATCTAACCGTAGGATCTTAACCGTAGGATCTTGTACTCTACTTGTCTGAGACCATCTGAGATCATGTGCTAAAAATTTCATGAAGTTTGACCGTACAAATTGGAAGATATTAGCATTTAAAGTTGGGAAAAAAAGTTTATTTAAACACCACCTTGCAATTTCAAATGGCTTTGTCCGCCATTTGTGAGAAATTTTTGCACTATTGACCTTGAATTTAAAATTTGTTGTGTTCAAGAATTGAGTTGAAAGTTTAGGAATTTTTTTTTTTTTGTAAATGCTTGGTTTTCAGTCCTTCAAAAATTGTTAAGTAGAAGTAGGTCCAAGATTGAAAGAAAAACTAAATCATTAATAGCTCTAAGATGGGATTGAAACACAGGGTGAGATAGTTCTAGAAAGCAAACTATACCTTGCCACGCATTTTTTTTTGAAATTTTTTTGAAAATTGCGTTCAAAAATGAATCCTTAAAGTTATTTTTTTAAGAAGATGCTCAAATTGCCCAAAAAACAAGATTGTTCTTAACTTTCACCTCACTAATCCAAATGGAATGAGTCAAAGCTTCAAATCTAGACAAAAATTTGATCTTTAAGAAAAAAAATTCAAAAATTTATTTTCAAGTTTTTGTAGATTTCTTTTTMTGCCTGGTGACGTGAAAATTATGTTTAAAATGGCATAGCTTTTGCTCCCAGGCACCAATTGAAATAAAAATTATATTCCCATGAAGCTAATACGTTTATCTATCTTATGAGAAAATTTCAGAAAGTTTTACTCAAAATTGAGGTCAAAGTTTCACTAAAAATTGAAGTCATAGGAACCTGCCCGAAATCCATTTTGTCCCCCGAGGGGACAATGGTCCTTTAGGGGTTAATTGGTTTTGTGATTGAATTAGAGTACTGAATTTCTGCTTTTCTATTAGCTTACGTTTACTTCAGGATCCAATTTATAACTCTAGACAGGTATCGGAAGTCAAGGTCACTTGCTGTCGATATTCATTTACTGTTGCTACTCTGAAGCCTCAGGCCGTCGTGACTGGTTTGAATTCCTCAATAGCGGATTTAGGATTGTACTTCGTGACAAATATTTGAAGGGTCTCGTTGACAGAATCGACACCATTGTATGCAATGTCTATGCAATTTGCAGGGTGAACCTTCAACAAATGTTTCAGCTCTTACCTCGCAAACGGCCTCAAGTACACTATCAGCATCGGGCTATCCAAACGCGCGGGTCGGGAGTACCACCTCGTCGGGTCTTCTTGCTCTTGTGGCAAGAATTCCTGATAGTTAAAGTAATGCGTTATATTCAGAATTTCTACTGGATTGGTCATTGTAGATGAATGCTTCAGAATGTCAAACTGATGTTTTAGGACATGTGAGGGACAATGTCAGTGAGAAGTGATGTTTGTGCTAGTCTGCGTGATCTGTACAAGAATAGTTGTTCCAGGAGGTCAGATTTTGCRGGATTGCARTGTTGAAGAACCTTKAGGTAATTTTGTTTCTTGAATCTGTTCCTCCGTCATTGCAGGCTGTGTATGAGCACCATCCACGACCAAAGCAGCTCATAGTCGAGCACGATTTGCCATCCAGATTACAAAAGCTCATCGAAGAAAGACGTGACGGAGAGCGAACAGGTGGGCAAGTGCTTGTGAAGCAAGTGGCTACTGCTCTTCTGAAAGCCCTGCACATCAACACGGTGTTGTGAACTTTTTCCTAAGGCTGTTCCTGTCCAAGCCAACCGAGCAACCTTGTTTTTCGTAAGAGGGCATTTTTTCTTCTCCGTGCCTTCCGCTTCTTCTCCGCCAAGACATGCAGTTGTCTTGGTGTGTGCTGTATCATCAGGCAAGATAGAGATTTTGTGCTGGGTTCCCTTCGGCATTAGTAATATTGACAGGTTAGGTGTCCCTTCCTCATCTTGTCATTTTACACCCTCACAGACTCCTCCATCGTGTACAAATAGACAAAACACGAGCATATGCAAGTCAGACTCGGTAGCGTCCCCCAATTGAGAACTTCATTCAGATTCTCCAGTCGTGAGCCTGCTCAACATGAAATATCTCATATTTCTTGCTCACTAGACAGGGACTCCYATTATAGTGACATCTAGCATTTCGTTTGTAGCATAGTTATGGGATTCACTGCCAGTCTGCCACTAGACTTCAGACGTTTATTCTTCATCAGGTGTGGGGTTTTTTGATGTTCAATAACTCCTCTATCCTATGTGGCTATGTCTGATCCTGCAGATGCTATTCTTGTACTGTCATTATACCCCTTCGAATACAGTTCCAAATCCCCAGCGACGGCTTTTTTGGAAACCTGTGCGGATTTTGTACTCTCAATTTTGCGTTTTAGTTTTAGTTTAGATGCTTATTTTGATGATTACCTTTATGCTGTAATCACACTTCCGAAGATTAACTTGGGAGCGGCCACAGTTAATCTTGTGAAATTTTGAAAACTGCCGGAGCTTGTTGAAGTAAGTTCGGAAAGTATGAATTCATATTTGAGTCAGGACCCACAATTAAGTAGGAGACGTCATGAAATACAGAATTAACCCTCAACCCCTACACGTCCAGGATTGACGATCTGGGAAAAATCTTTCAAACTACTATTTGGAAGAATATTTTGGAAGAATATTTTGGAGTTCATTTCTGAATAGAAGTTGTAGATTTTGAGTTTTGGATTCTATCTATGTGGTTAGATTCACCAATGCTATCATCAATATATTTTTATAAATTTTGAAAGGGACATTTTAAATGTCCTAAATTCAATCACAAACAAAGTATTGTCAGTTTTGAGTAAAACTTGTTGGGATGGATTTGAAATGAGGTTCTGTTGATGTGGGGATTTTTTGAAATTTTTGTGTTCTTTGAATTTATGGTCTCATTTTTGCAAATCTAGTTTTGAAATTAAGTCAATGCAATTTTGGCGTCAAMCAACCAATAATGAGAAACCAATGAGTCTTTCTCATTATTGGTTGGTCTACCACTTTACATACTTTCAAATTTGTAACTTTAGAAAATTATGTAGTCTACTGACACCAAATCCAACCATTGTCTAGGACAAGAACTTAAAGTATCAAATCCAACCATTAGCTAGGACAAGAACTTAAAGTATCTCCACAGTATCAAATCCAACCATTAGCTAGGACAAGAACTTAAAGTATCTCCACAGAGTAAGATTACTTTCAACCAACCAATAATGAGAAAGAAACAAGAATAAGAATTCATTGTCGAGAAATTGGATGTGAGAGCGCTTAAGGATTGAAAGGACACGAGAAAGGACATTACAAGCCTACAAGCCTAAAGAACATTTTGAAAATTTTCACGTGGTTCTTGATTCAAAATGTTCATAAGCTCCAAAGGACATTTTGAAAGTCACACATGAACTTTTCACATAGTTCTTGATTTTAAATGTTCATATTCTATAACTTTTACAATTGGTCATTAATTGAAATAAAAATTATATTCCCAAAAGGCTACTTTATTTTTCTATCTTTAATAAAAAGTCTCAAACAATTACGACAAATGTTGAGACTGTAAAAGCTTGCCCAAAATCCATTTTGTCCTTTGAGGGCACAATGGGGCTTAAGGAATTAAAGAAAACCAATGGAATAGTGCGAGAAACGCTTTATGTGTTGATGTTTTCCAACTTAATAAGTAATATACTATCTTATAGGTTTAAAGCAAATTTGATAACAATGTGAGAGTGTTTACCACTAGATGGATAACTTTGAAACATCATATAGCAAAAACAAAAGAGACCAAAACTCAAAGCTCTAACAAGCTACTTGTTGATGTATTTAGTATTATCCAAATCTATATATAGGAATAGGGCAAGAGAGTGCATGATGAATCTCAAGAACATTCTAGATTTCATTGTGAACATTAGATCATTGGATGATGTTTCTTTAGGATGAAAACATGATGGATTTTGAGACAGAAGTTGTGACAAGGATCATGACACTATATTACTTTTGGTTATTCAATGTGGATGATACTAGAAATAAAGTATCTAGGAATTAAAAACACTTGAATAAAGAGTAGATTGGTAATGGTTTTACTTCACAAAAGTGAAAATGTTGTGWGGTAGATGATTTATGAAGGAACCACTTTTGTGCATCACACCATCATTGTTAAAAGACTAGACTTGGTTTAAAACACATTATTATTTACAAATTATAATACAATACAAAGAATATGCAATATAAAGTACATTGCTATTGGATTAAAAACCTATCATTATACTCCCTCCGTCTTGAAATAAATCTAGGATTTCCTAGAAATGGCTAGATTAATGTGTTATTTGTTCCTATTTTCAAGGGATTGCAGAGATATTGTAGCTTCTATTAAACCCCACTAGGTGTGAAGAATGGAAGTAAAAAATAAAGCAACGCATGTTGAAAACAAGTAGAGAAAGTGACAATTTTTTGCCTTTTTTGGAACTGCTCCAGTGGTATTATATTTGATCATTTTTTGAGCAATAATGTTGGTGTAGTGACGTTCATTGATATCCTATGTATTCAATTCCAACAATGTCTTGTGATTCAACTCCAAGAAACTCTCAACTAGAGATTTGTTAGTAGTAGTTTTTATATGGTTTTGGGTTGAAACCCATATTTAACTAATTATGGACAATTACACCATTTATGGACAAAATGAAYGTCYAAAATCACGTAATAATAGAGAAATAAGTGATAGAAATCAAAGAAAGGTGTCGGCCGGCCACCTACACATTGTCCATTTAAACTAAATGTCTGAAAAAGTGGATTGAAGGACATTCCATTGGATGTTAATAGAATCCAGAAGTATAAATATAATTTTGGTGCAAGGTGTACCAAAATAAAACAAAAGAGATGCCTACAACCGTGACACACAAGCAGAGACCAATCCCTAAAACAAATCCCGCAGAAAAAATCTCGCGTGACATACGAATCGCGAAAAGGAAACGCGTAGAAGACGTATCAGCTGGCAGCCGATGAGAGCGTCGAAATAATCGCGCGAAGTGAAATGAGAGCAATGCATAGACCATCAATGAAGGCAAACAAAGCATTCCGAGATCTCAGAAAATAGAAGCATTTGAGAAAACCCCCGCAGAAGAGCCTCAGTAAAGAAAGCACGAGAGTGCACATAACCGATTTCATTTGAGCGATAGAGGAGCAGACGTGCAAGTATGACGATTGATCCACTGTAAGAGCTAATATAGCAGTGGTCGCAGTCGCTAGGTGTATCGGCTGGCAGCCGACAGTAAGACTGAACCCAGAGAGCACAGAATCGAGACGGATTGAAAAACGGACGCAGTGGAGCATCATTATATTAAATAAGAAGCCAGTACATATCCATTTCCATACGCATTTTTCAGAAAACTAGATGTCATAATCCGACTACAAATGACGGATACAAATGGTCGTCACGCAGTTATACAAAGTGTATGTGGATCGCCATTAGTAATGGTAAGTCGAATCATCAGACTATACTGGCCTAGAATTAGAAACTACGGCCGACGTCAAGAAGGACGTGAAAATGACAGAAGAACATGACAGTAGGGTCCAGCGAAAGAAGATGATCGATTTAAAGTGCAGTGCCATGAAGATCTAGCACAGTCCGTCATATCGGCTGGCAGCCGACAAGTCCACCTACCTTCAATTCACTGAAGAAGTTGCGATGTATCGGCTGGCAGCCAATAGAACACAGCAAACTAAATGCGTCAGTCTTCTCCTTCTTCGTCAGCATCTCTGTCCTCATTTGACCCCGCGGCCTCCAGATTCGCAATTGCAGCAATGACCGAGGACTCCGGAATAAGATGAGACGTCGGAGGCCCCTTCTTTGCATGCGAGGGCATCCTGTGCGAGTACAGGACAATGCGAACATGAACAATTTGCGGAAGCCGTAGTTCCTTATGCCATCGTCTAGTCCAGCACTTCCTCGCGACGACCGCTTTACTCTCCCTCTTAGCTTTCATTGGAGTCCACCACTCGACTTTGAAAGTGCCGAGGAACTCCGACGGGTTCTGCACCGACTGCGCAGTCCATCCACCGTATACATTTCTACATGCGCGTTGGTAATTGAGATGTCTCTCTCTGTCTTCCACTAGCGCCTGCCACTCGTCACACCCTCTTGGATACTTTGCAATGAACTCTACAAGGAAGTCACACTCTGTACATTTGGAGAAGTTACTTCCCACAGCCTTGACCTCGACGTTCTTAAAATGAGCCTTCCGAAGTCGACTAATGGCAGATTGGGAAACCGGTAACATGTTACAGATTCCATTGACGTGGAGCACACATCACGGTACATGAGACAAGGTGATCGGCGACAACCTATATCAGCTGCCAGTCGACAGACCTGAAATGCATGGACAAACCCACCAAAATAGGACTACCACACACGTGCAAGGAATCGGAATTGTAYTGGACCCCTAGTGCATGTGGTTTGAGCATTGTCGGCTGGCAGCCGACAGAAATAAAAGCGTACTGCAATAGAAGGAGGAAGGCATCGGATACGTACATGATTGACTTGCTCACGCATGTGATCCCAATTCATTGCCGAGGGGACTACCTTCAGATTGTCCACGCGTTTGTTTCCCACTAGTCTGAATTCGTTTGGCATCTGGTCGGCATTGTCGTTGATAATCGTTGTGAGGGTTGCCTGAGCTTGAACCGTCTGCGGACGTGGTCGTCGAGTCCCTGCATTCCCGTGCGACCCGCTAACGGTTCCTCCAACAGCCGCAGCCTTATATACATGATAGGCCGACCTGGAGACCTCGTGAATGAAGTACCAGGCATTCTCGCAGACATTGACATTTTCCAGAGTGATGAACTTCTTCCCTGGAACCGAACCTGGATGAAGTTGATTGTGGACGGCATACGCCGTTTCCCTCCTGGACTCGAAGTTGCAGGCATAAAACTTTTGTCGTAGACTTCTCATGTGTTCCCAAGGAAACGTCTGGCAACATCTGAGCTTGCAACACTTTTGGGAGCTGACCTTGCGTATGTCAAGCTCCGACGTCTTCTTCTGCAGTTTGGACATAGTCTCAGAATCCTTGGGAAGAACCCTTCGACGGACCGACCGGTATGGATTCTTGGGTACTCCTTGCATTCCGTCGTCGTCAGAACCATTCACCTCCGCCGCCTCCGAGCAGAGCGTGATAATTTCAGAAAGTAGCCTTCCCCCCTCTAATCTTGCATGAGTCAACCTCCAGCGCATAGTTGTCAATTGGAGTGCGTCATTTTCAGAGACAAACATCACTCCGATGTCTGAGTCTCCAAGGACGCCGTCGTCGCATGCCTCGTTTGGAAAGCATACTTGGATCATCGCCCTTCCAAAGAAAGAGAAGTCGTCATTCAGAAGTTCGCAGTATTTATGTCTCCAGAGTGGTCTGTCAGGGAAAGGTAGCCTTGACTGAACACCATCTGAGCTGCCCCGTTGGTCAATACTTTTTCCAGTTTGATTAAAGGCCTCCGAGTCGACTAAGTTGTCATCCGCGGTATGACTAGATCCAGAGTCATCGTCGCTACTAAAACCATGGACATTGGGCAGACGATCAGCGGACTCGTCGGATGAGTACAGCCTATCTTGTCGATCATCTTTGTCTGATGCAGCGGCAAGAATATCTGGGTGTGCAGCCCTGCAAATTCGGAAGGACATCAGAGGTGCTCCCACCGCTTTCGGAATTATCATCCTGAGGTGGATGGTTCAAATGGGTCTGTGAGGTTCCTATCGGCTGGCAGCCGACAACCTGTACCTCCGCATTAGAAGCATCGACAGGCCTGACCTTGTAACCACTCCACAGTACTTTGTACTCGACACACTAGTTCATAGTGATGTAATCTGGAATCTCGCAGTAGGCAACCTGATCCTTGAATTCATCAAGGACAATTAATAGCCTGACCACCACGAAGAAGCTGTGAGGAACCCTGAAGCCTTCCCAATAACCCTTTGGAGAGACTTCAGTAATTACGCCGGAACCCACATAAAGAAGGTCGGATCCAACAGTCAACAGGAGCGCGACCTCCATATTGACAGTGAGTGACAGGAACTGCTGTATGGGTTTCTTATCCGTGTTCACATGTATCGGCTGGCGGCCGACACCAGCAGAGGTAGACCCTTCCGAATCAACATGTGGATAAAGATTGCTCGCCTCCCAAAAGATTGACCTTCCCAAGCAATGGCGGAAGAAGACCAAGTCTCCCTTAGGAAAAGGAATTTCCATGTCGAGGTTTTGTGGGAAGTCAAGCACATGAACTTGGACAAGGTGGGGGTTCCCCTTCATCCGTCCCTCGACAACAGCCCGCCTAGCATAGTACAGTCCTTCGAGGGTTAGAGCGATGGCAACTCCCTTCCTCAACTTCACTCTCCCCGAGTTTCCATTTCTGGTGAACGTCTCAATTTCATTGAAATCGTAGTCTAGAGTCCCATCCATGATGTCAAAGACTACGGCGGCAAGGGCTGTGACGACTCTGCTGGTGCAATGAGTCCCCAGAATAAGTTATCGGCTGGCAGCCGATACCCTGGAAATCAGCCGAGAAGTGTACCTCAACTTCCTGCGCAACGGCAACTAATTCTCTTGCTGCCCTCGGTATGGCTGACTGTATCAATTGGCAGCCAACATGAAGGCTGGTTATCAGCGGCCGGCCGACAAGAATGACCATACGGACAAGTTCCTAGCCCTATGTCGTACGGATGCGAAACAGGAATCCATTCCTGAACCCACAATTCAAATCAGATAATGCAATTTCAGTAGTATGACCCTTCCATCTGAGCTAAATGATATGAATCCCTGACAATTCGTTTCGTGCACTAACCCATAATACTCCTTGAACTACTGGGCTCTGTGTCATGGAATCCACCCCATTGCATCCGAATCATTCACTGCAATGCCCTGCATCCCACTGAAAACTGCTACGCTACTGAGCATTCCTGCAATCTCTGCATTCTCATGAAATCCCTGCATTCGCCTGCAACCCGCCCAGCATTCCACTGCATTCCACTGTAGCCAAGAAGCATTCCAGACTATCTGGCTGAGAGCCTGGAAGAAGCAAACCAAAATAAAAGAATGAACTACCTCCAAGAATTGAACCTTAGTGAGGAGGGGAGAGAAGCAAGTTGGTGCTTGAAATTTGAATTTGCAGGAGGATGAATTCGTTGTGATTACAATAACGACCTGAGCGTACGTTACAGGATCAAGAATCAAAAAGTACGCAACTTCTTGCAATGAGTGACCGTTACTGCCATGTCCTTGGCTGGAAGGAAAGTACTGGATGTGGGTGAGAAATAGGTAACAGATGAATAAATCGGATGAATGGTCATGAGTGCCCCTCCCGGCTGGCAGCCGTCACTTCAGTGGGGAGAGGGGGTATACTCCCCTGGGCACTTTCATTTCAGTTCATTATTTCTTGATTCACTTGCTCTCACTCTCTTCCTCTCTCCTCCTCCCTCTCTTCTTCTTCTTGGCTCTCCGCGGCCCTTTCCTCTTCTTTTTAGGGCTCGCAGCCGACACGCCGCCATAAGTTTGTGAATCATTTCAGTTGTGAAGTGTGTGAGCAGCCGATACGATTGAACATGCGGCCGATAGCGGGGGCGTCCGAGGTGCCTGGAATCCGTAAGCAGTCGATAGTTTTCTGTGCCCAGCCGATAAGTGAGTTGCCTGTAACGATGGCGTCATCGACTCCGGAGACTATCAGGTATTTTTCATTTCACTGTGTCGGCTGGCAGTCGATACATCTTCTTATTTCAATTGTATTCATTATATGTTTTATGTAGTGATTCAGTTTGATTTTGTGTCGTCTGTATCTGGGACGACATGAACCTAGTGTTGGCTGGCAGCCGACACAATGTGATGTGAACACAGTGATCAAGTTACAAGACCATGTCGGCTGCCAGCTGACACACATGGCACACTCTGAATTGCATTGAATAGTTCTGTCGACTGGCAGCCGATACCTCTGTTATTTGCTGACAATCCGGAATACTACTGTGCAGGAAACCGACACTGCTGGGTCACCTTCTGGGAGATCCAATTGAGAACTCACCAATTGTGGCAGACGGAAACCGTCCGAGTGCTACCTGGAAAGCAAATTCAGCCATCCAGGAATGGGGACTGTGCTGGAGGGATCACCTGGACAATGAAGTGCAGATTGCGTGTTCCTTCAAGCTGAAGGGTAACATGATGCTTGGCCATGGTAATGTCGTGTCAGTGATGGCCATGGGCGAGAACGTGCATGTCCTCATCTGCCTTCATCCGATCCGCAATCCGGAAGCAGCGGTGGACTATTTTGCGGTGGAGCTGCCATTCAACACCTGCACAGAGGAAGCATGTGGCGACATGTCAATGTCAATGGGCATGACATTTGATGGAGCATCGCCATCCGATGCAATGGACCTCGTTCAGGGGTGGGAGATTCTGAAGGCCGAGGTGGACAAGAAGAATTCGTTCATCCGCCGGGACCAGCAAAAGGGCAAGAAGAACGCCTCCGCTGGGAGGAAGAAGGCTTCCAAGCCGGCAGCAGTTGAGGACGACACTATCGAAGTTGGGGTTCGATCACCAAGCAAACCCAGGAGGAAAGGTAAGGGCAAGAACGACCCCAACAAGGTCATGAAGCTTACTCTGGACGAGGCACTAGTTCGGGGAAATCACCTCACCACGAAGACCAAGGAGAACGAGGTGACCGCCATCTACCAGGCACTAGAGTCGGGGCTGACGCACGCGTTCCCATACAAGAAGGAGCGACTCCCGGGTGTCATTTCAGCGGACAAGCTTCACATAGCCCCTGACGAGTTGAAGTATCGCAAGATTGCAAAGGACCGCCTTGGTCAGGTATTTGATCTCAGTTTTATGCCATCACCATGTCTTTCCTTCCTCTGTTACGTAGTTCATCTGTCGGCTGCCAACCGATACCTTCGCTCGTCAATAATAACATTCCTGTCTTCATCCTTTTCAGGTGAAAACTATGTACAAGGGGTACGGGTCCATTAGGAAAAAGCCCGAGATTCATGGCATTCCCCTGAAGAGAGCTCCCTTACCAACTGATAAGGGACTCGACGCGGTCATGGACAGTTGTCCACCAAGGACGGAGATGGTGTTTGTGAATGGTGAATCAGTGCCATGGTGGAAGGCACCAAATGTGCACTGGTACATTATTGGGGGGCAGCATACCGTGACGGCTTGTCGGGAACTGGTCGAGCAACACCCAGAAGGCTCGGATGCAAGGAAGGATCTGCTGGAGTTTGAGGTGATTCCTGTATTCAGTAGAGACCCCAGAACTCTAGTCCGCGTATCAAACGCCTTGAATTTGAACATCGCGGAGAAGGTCGCCAAGGAGACCTTCCGATCCTGTGTCGAGATGGGAAGGGTGGCATGGGTTAAAGCCGGCTGTCCGGAACTGCATCGGGGTGGAGGCAAGCCTTCGCCGGATTTTGAGGTAATTCTCTTACAATTCAGTTCTCATGACGACTTACCCATTTCATCATGTAATGTCATATATTACTATCGTGTCGGCTGCCAGTCGATATCAGCACAGTATCGTCTTATATGTTGGCTGGCAGTCGATACCACATTCCCTTTATCTAATTCACTTTATTTGACAATCGTCCAGGTAGCGAAGGTCAATGTCATGGCGCACTTTGTGGACAAGAAGGTGTCGTCAAAAATGCCTCTCATTTTCGTCAAGGAGAAAACTTGGGAACTGTGGACCGAGGTATTCGATGCCTGGGAGAACGGTGAGCTCATTGGCGATGACGGGAGTATTCCAAATTCCATCGTGAATAGGAAACCCCTGACGCACATCACAAAAACCAATCTCACGCCAACACTGGGACTGCAAGACTCCAATCTTTGTGAGCTGGTACAGCACATACTGGCTCTACGGGTCATCATCAAGAACACGGCAAAGGCCCGGTCGTCAGGGAAGGAGACATTATACGACTGGTGCCGTGACAAGAAGCTCGATCGGGTCGTGATGAACGAGATCATGTGGACCAGGAAGAAGTATCCTCTCCCATGCAAGGATGCTACATAGGTCCCTTACTCGGATGAAGCATGGAAAGAACTTGCAGACAAAGAAGGATATTCTACGGCAGTCGTCCGGAACGTGTGGAAGGACGTCAAGAAATTTACAGAAGGAAACACCTGGCCTATGGGGTGTGCAAACCCAATGAATCCAACGACGGACAAATCTACAGATGGCTTGGCTCTAGGTGTATTCTTCACAACATTGATGGAGTACGCAACGATTGATGTGACTCCGGTCCAGGAGGTACAGTCGGGAATCATGTACGAATGTCGTGTAGGGGAGACAATCCCAAGCATTGCAGAGTACGTCCGTGGCATTCAGCGACCGGACTGTCTTGATATTGGAGAACGGAAGGTTGTGGTTGTCTTCAGGTACACCGAGAGTGGAAAAGACATCACTGTGAACAAGCATGACTTCTTCGACATCGCGACGATTGCACAGGCTCCAGCGGATGACCACGACCTAGATGAACCATCATCGGAGTCATACATTCCGCTGCCCATGCTCTTCATAGGGAACTTCCGATTGAGAGACTCGGTGGCCTTGGCAGGTTATTCCAGTGCATCGTCGTGGTACTTCCACACGGTGTACTATCAGCCATCTCCTCACGCTGGCTTCATTAAGAGCGACATGGAGGCGAAGGCATTAGTCACGTTGTCGTTGACGTACCCCAAGCCCGAGTCATGAGCAGACATGTGACGACTGTTCAAAAGGTTCACGGGTATCGAGAAATCGCTTGAGTGGTTTCACCAAGATGCCAATGGCGAAGTCGACTGGAACGGTGGATCGTGCAGTATAGGGCACGAACTTCTGGAGCAGCTGTTGAAGCCCACGCTGAAATCGAAGGACGCCACAGTCATCAACATATGGGGAGGTGGAAACGTCACGGAGATTGCTCTGGTAAGTCTGTCACGCACCTCGAATCACCGGACCTMATCCTCCTTGTTCTATTGCTCTTTCTGTCGGCTGCCAGCCGATACATGACTTCCTTGTTCGTTTGCTGATTATGTCGGCTGCCAGCCGATACGTATCTTATACTATTGCTCTGCGGGTGCTGTACAGAGGAACGGCCGTTCCGTTCTAGAATTCGTTCGTGAAGAAGTCGGCGTATGGAAGGCACATGACCGGGTGAAGGGGATGAACGTAATAGCTCTTTCCCAGGTGGTTCCTGCAGACACTACCCCAGTTCATGAACCCGACACTGCTGGAGGATCGACGTCTAAATCGCCACTGCATCCATCCGCTACTTCACAGCATTAGGCGGACCCGTCGCCCCCTTTCCCACTTGAAGTCATTCATGGGACTCATCACACTACAAGTTCAGCAAGAGCCGGCCAGGGTGGTCATGCAACAACTACTTTCACAAGGATTGTGTGCACTGATTCAGGAAGTGATGATTCAGAGCACGAAGGGCTCATCCGCCGGCACCGCGATGACGAATCCGCAGGACCTACTCCGACTCGTCCTACCTCACCTAACCCGATGCCGTCCGCAGGCCGATGAGAAAGTAGCCAAGCAGCCATGGTGGTTGACTTGCACGCTGCGCCAGAGTCCGAGGAGATCATTAGATCTGGATTCGGTCCCCAGGATCTTACCACGACTGGCCCTCAGGCTCAGCCGTCATTGAATCCATGTTCCGCTGGTGTGCCTCTGATTGGATCTGAGGTCTCTGTTGGCGGGCAGCTGACACCTGAGGATCCTGCACAAGGTGAGCTGCAAAGAGAAAGGAGCAAACGGCCCCCCCTGGACGGAAATACGCAGGTTGTAGATTCTCGTGGATCCGGTCGTTCCAAGAAGAAACGTAGTCGGCATAACGAGGATCTCGAAGGAGTGGCGACTGGGGACTTGCTTGACGTGGACTTCCCGAACGAAATGCTGTCTCCCGTTCGAGGAGGACCGTCTACGAGAACCCGCTCAGGAGGTTTGTAGGCGATAGACATCTTTAGGGAAATTTGCGTAGTACTCACAGTAATAATAAAACCGATAGTCCTGCATGACTCCAGCATGTTCTTCAGAACTTGTCATTGTCAGCCTCTAGCTCTGTAGAGTAGGGTACTTGTAGAATGTGTCGGCTGCCAGCCGATACATGTTACTCCTGCTCGATTCTTGTCCTTGTATTGCATCTCATGTATTATGTACTTCATTTCTCGTTGCAGATTCTGGTTCTGGATCACCAGGGCATCAGGACAGGATGAGGTCTGAGTGCGTTGGGGAGTTGAACGAACAGACTGTCGAAGCTGTACCCAACACTTTGATTGCGCTAGCTCCTCAAGTAGCGCCTCAGAAATTGTTTATGTTCCTCGAGGTCCCGGGAACATTAATGTTCTACGAACCAGGAATTATCAAGTGGAAGAGTGTCACTCAGAGGTCTACGATCAGAGACCGACCTGGGCTTCAGGAATTTCTACAGTTCTATCTTAGTCAGAACATCACGACGGTCTTCTGGTCGGATCAACCACTCGACAAACTACAACTCCGCCTAGGCAATATTAGGTGGAAGATGCCAGAGGTTGGAGCGGGCGCTCTGGTCTTCGGACAAGAGTGTTGTGATCTCAGCGTTTACCGGCATCTGGAAAGTCCAAAAAGACCTATTTTCCTGAAATGTCTGGCACAAATTCTTTGTTTACCGGAGTTGATTAATTCTGGGACAAATATAGAGAATTCATTGATCGTTGATCATGTGCCTTACAGAAACATACTTAATCTGCCATATAGTGCAGTTCATCCTCCTCCTTGTACACAGTACTCGGAGGCGAAATTGAAGCCAGGAAATCTCCCCTCGTTGCAGAAGACAATGATTCCTTTCCTGGAGGGGTTGCTGTCTTCTGGGCTCTCGGTACCGCAGTTCTGCGAATTGAACCACAAAATAGGTCAACCGCGCTGCATGTTAGGATCCACGCTGCACAATCTGTGTAAAGAAGTGACTCCCAGCTGCTAGAAGGGTTTTGAGGTGCCCTATACGGAGGAGGAACTTCAGGCTATGGGAGTTACCAGTGAACCTCGCTCGTGAACCCTTTCGACGATAACACATTCACTGTCGACTGCCAGCCAACATTGTATTTTCCGTAGTGTACAGACTCTGAACATATTCTAGGATTTTATAAATTTTTGKAAAGAACCAATTTATATGCAATCAGTTGTAATAAAGGCTTTCATGCCAGGATTCCCGATAATATTAGGCGGATATTTGTTTTGCTCTCGAAGAAATCAAATGCTTCTTTCGAGAGTTTTGTTGATAGGGCACTCATGACAATGCTAACAAGTGTTATGAGTGCTACCGTGAAGCCATTGTGTAGTGCAGTTACTCGGCTTGCACACGATCATCTGTAGCACATTAATATTGTCGTTCTGCTTTACCGTCGAACTCATTCAAGATGCATTTCATTGTTTCCTGATCGAAATCATGCTCTGCCGTTAATGACCGGACTTACCACTGTATTATCTAGCAAATGTGTTGCCTGACTTCCTTGAGATTGTTTATGAATTGTAGTGACTGTAGTGCTCGATGTTGCTGAGCACTTCAATGTATCGGCGGCCAGCCGATACAAGTATTCCCAATCCTCTCTTTGCACATTAGGGTGTTGGCTGGCAGCCGATACCGCCGATTGCAATGTCCTGTACTTGAAGTCGTGTATCTTACATTTTTGCGTCATCGCTTGCATGCATGATTCAGGAATCAACGAACGGGAAACCGCATTTGTTCAAGAAATGTGTGGTGCTTTGTGTCACCGGACTGCTCTGCTTCGTCGACTCGAAATCAAGGTGGATAAATGGGACCCTTTTCGAAATATTGTTAAACGTCCACGACTCATCAGTCTGTTCTCCACATTGTTTGATAAGTTCCATGTCGGGATCTGGTCGAAAATGCCAATGGATGAACTTCGACCATTGTTGGCACACCTACTTCCGAAGCACGTCACGGACAAACTGGCGTTTGTATATGGGAGGGAGTACTGTGAAGATAGTCAAAACTTCCCCTGGTGTTATAAGTCGCTAGAGACTCTCTTTAAGAAAAGACCTTCAAAAGATACTTGTTGCGTTGACCAAGTCCTCATGGTAGATGTCAGCCTGGTTTCATTGCGAAGGACTCCTGATCTAGCGTGCTACCTACCTAACCCGTTTATGGGTGAAATGGAGTTGCCCAATAACAGCAGAGTTATTCCAAACATTTCAACAGACATTATTCCCTTCATATATCCCATGTATGAGCATGAGTCGGTTTCGGAATATGTGAAAGTCTCAAAAAGGCCAGGTCAATTGCACTACGAAGTGGCACAAGCAATTAAATACAAGCAGCCTAACTAGATGGGCTTATTCTGGTAGGGAGTTCACGCCGCTATCGGCTGCCAGCCGACACCTTTTCCGGGTCGGAATAAGGATGGGGAGCTCAGGCCACTACCGCAAGGAACCAAGACAGAGACTGACGCTTGTGGCGATACGGCAGGTCTGGGAGAACTCCTACATGATGCTATTTCTGCGGGTCGGGGTGAATCCGAAAATGACGGCTATGATGCTGTTAAAGCAATGTCTCATAATCATCATGGTCTACAGGATATCGGCTGCCAGCTGATACTCTTCGACTGTCTACCTGTAACACATGTAATGTGTTACAGGCGTATGTATAGTGTCATCAATATGTAGCAAAAGTGGGCCGCTTTGGGTCGCTTTTATAGTGTAGGCAGTAAGCAACTTCGCATGTACTGATTTTGTCATTTTCTGAATGCTCCAGAGTATTGGCCGGAGGCCGACTTTGATATTTGCATTTAGCAATTCACTGATTAACAGTTCCCGATATATAGCTAGTTCTGAACTATGTATTGACATTTTTTAATATATTCTACTATATCATTTTTCATCATTGCTTTTTGCACTTCGAAATTTCGATCATTGTTTTATCGGCCGCCGGCCGACTTATTTCTGGACTATGATATTGTCCATATTTAGTTAAATATCCGTTTTGAATTTTTGCCTTTGATTGGTTAGAGTTTGATTCTCGATTCCCTTTGCAAGAATTGAATTACTATATAGTCTTTGGAGTGTGACATCTGTAGATTCTTTTGCTTTAGAGTGTCTAAACTAGCTTTAATTGTTTTCCATCAAGCTGTGGATTGCCAATTTCGAATTTAACTTGAGACAAGTATATTTGGAAACCCAAGATTTATTTCAAGACGGAGGGAGTCGTAGATTGTAATTGATTGTTCATCTCTTGTTATTTGACCTATTGCCTCTCATTTGACCTTGAAATGAGCTCCTCATAAGAGTGCAACCAAAATGAGAATGATGAAAGGAAAAAAGTCAGAATATGTAAGGTAAACCAATCTTAGATAGGCAAAAGACCCATTACAAACACCTAGGGAATGATCCATTTAATCATGACAAACCTTTTTCAATAAATAGGATTAGGGCTACATTAAATTGAGTTGGTCGTCACAATTAATATCTTGGATGATGGTGATGGAGTGATTAGTGACTGCAATAGGAATTTTCACCTTTAAAAGAAGTGACTTTTTTTAGGTGTTCATCTTGTGTTCATGTTAGGAAATATTATGACTACTTTAGGTGAAATAGATGACAATTATGGATATACTTTTTGTTGGATTTGTGACAGTCTAAAGATTCTCTTCGGCCATTTGGGCAACAGAAATTCATACTTTGTCAAAGACATAAAATTTCAATTGCTCTCTTCATTTCTATAATTTGTCTTTATACGGATTATTTTTCAAAATTTCAACAATGCCAACAAGGCAAACCAATCATTTTTCTAGTCATGGGTTGGTTTACCTTACTTATGTCTTGAATGAAGAATATTTCAAATACAAATTCCTCTAACCCCTTTGGTTCTTAATCCTTTGCTTTTAAACAAGTACACAATCACCAAATCAAATTCTACAACCTTTATATTCTTATAAGCTACAAGTATTGCAAAAAGTTGTGTGGTCTCACCACAGTTATTGCCTTCTAATAGGTTGATTGAAAAAACATATCTTTGATGATTTTTCATAAAGCCTGACACTACAAATGAAAGGTTTGATACAGTTCTTTAGAATTCAAATTAACAAACACAAAGGAATCATAAAGTGGTTCTAATCTTGGGTCAAACAACTCAAGAAGGATTAATTTAATYTTTTTGAATTAGCAAAAATTTGCCCAAAGAAAAGATGTTAGTACAACAATATGTTTGGATATATTAGTATAACTTTCAATCTATGATCTTATGATACAAAGTTTCTCATTGTATTTATTGCTTGATACTTCTAATATCCAAATGTTGGGTTTTGTGTGATCTTCAATCTTTCTCAACATTCCTTCAAAATTTGCTCCAAAATTGAGGTGCTTTGGAATCTTTGGAGATCAAATTTTCATATGGCCTTTCAAACACAATTTGAATGCATTCACTAATATGAACTTCGTTGATGAAAAATAYTTCAAAACAGAGGAGGATCATCCATGTTTTAATTGTTGGTCAATGGAATGTTTGAAATATATCAATTGCACTTTAGAATCATGAAGTGATATGTCAACCTCTTTTTGTAGCAACTTCATCCTTTGATCAATTATTGAAACAAGAATTGTAGTCTTGTCCATTCTACTTATATTGTCAATCTCTATAATTTTTCATTAATTTTTCATTGGTGACATTGGCAGCTTTGTACTAGAGAAAATTCCATTCACAAATTATTTAATCAAAGTTCATCAAAAGTAAAAACTATCTTATAAACTAAATCCAAATTTCAACACTTGCAATGGTGGAAATTCTTATGTGGTTGCTAATCTTCCCATACAATCACTTCACATCCTCCGAAGGATTAGAGAGAGTCCTCCGAAGGATTACAGAGAGTCCTCCGAAGGATAAGAGAGAGTCATGAAATCACGATAGATGAGAAGATCAAAGGTGGATTCCTATAAAAAATTAAAAAATAAAAAGCTTTTAGAAGAAAACTAAAAACATATGTTCATTGTATAAATGGAGGAGGATATTCCCTGTCAAGCTTTGCACACTTTAAAGTATCATTAGACTCTGAATCCCAATGAGGCAATTCATCTTTCACAACTACTTTTGTCAAAATCTTCACTTAAGTTTTTACAGTTTTTGCAATTCCATAAGCTAAGCTATCCTCACATGCATCCAAAGACTTCAGTTCCCCCCGCTGGGAAAAGCCTGTCCATAGTCACACTACCGAGAGCTTCATGCCATGCACAATATCAAACCCTGWAAACTGCAGAAATCCCCAAGTCTTACAAAGCTTTAAAATCACACACTTTTTGTATTTAACAKTGATCCAAATTCAAAGCACTGGTTGACTGGTAAGCTACATGCTTGCATTTAGATCTATCTAGAATAGACCATATCAACAAAGCTTCTCTCATGTCTCAGTATACCGTACTATGACTGTCTATAAACCCCAAAGTAATACAGTAGCACTCCAGTAGAATTAAGGAGTTGAAGGCGATTCTAAAGTGCTCTCTTGTAAGCCAACGCCTCCATTCTTGTGGCTCTTCACGGTTGGTTTCTTTCCAGAAAGATGGGCTTCCAATTGGCTCAAGAATGTTAGGATACAAGTGCTATGCTCCTCTCCACAAAATGCGTGTTTAATATCCTGCGCCAGAACGAAGTAATCCACTACTACAAACTACTGAAAAGCAAACTCTAAATGATGCTTTTTCAGGCTTGGTCTTCGAAACCCTAAACAAATTCTTAAGACAAAACATGTACAACACATCCTGAGCGAAAACCTACTCCTGCACTGCCACAAACTCCCCGGAAAGAAAAGTCGAAAGCCGATACCTCAAGGGCTTCGTCTCCAAATTCTACATAAATACTTGAGACAAACATGTGCAACATGTCCGGAGCCATTGCACAACTATAAACAACCGGAAAGAAAAAACCCTAAAATGGTACTAGTRCCTTCTAGGCTTGGTCTTCAAAACTCTATACAAATTCTCAAGACAAAGCCTGCACAACAAATCCCGAGCCAAATCTGACCCTGCACTGCCACAAACTCTCTGGAAAGAAAACTCTAAAGTGGATGCGTTTAGGGCATGGTTTCCATGATTCTGTACAAAATACTCTTTACACAAAAGACGAAAAAAACTACAAACCTAAGTATGCACTGCCCAAACTCCCTGGAAAGGAAACCCTAGAACCGATACCTCAAGGGCTCGGTGTCCGACAGGCTGTCCAAAACTCCGAGAAACCCTATTTGCAATCCACGTTCTGGTCCTTCTGGTCAACAGATTCCACAATCTGGTCTTCTTCGTCTTGGGATTTGGTGTCSGAGTCTTTAGACTTGGCTTTATTGGCCCCTTGCTCCACCAAGAGTACCGCTGGGTCCTCCATGTCCACCTCTTTGGGCTGCAACGACCTGTCCATGGCTTCACGACCTGGATTGAGAATCCCTCCCAATCCGAGCTCCAACGCCGCCCAGCCGAGAGCAAGCCCTGCCGCTCCAATTACTGCCGTGGTCAGCATGTTGCCCTTTCGTTCTTCCTTCCGGTTCACCATGGCTGAGCTCTCAAACTCACAGAAACTTAGCCTAGATCCTCTTCTTTACTTTTGCAATTTCTGCAAAGCTCTTCCCTGTTGTCGCAATTCCTGCAGAGCTCTTCCCTGTTGCTACAATTCCTGTAAACCTCTGTCTGTTGCTGCAATTTCTGCAGATACTCTTTCCTACTCGACTGTGGCAATTCCTGCAGAGAAACAGTTTCTTGAGGGATTCTCTGACTAGGAATTTTGAGGTGCCTGTTGTATGTGAGCACTCCGAGAGCTGTTCAACAGGGTTAACTTACAGGGGGGCAACAGCTGCCGTGTCTAAGCTTGTGACATGGAATGTCTTGTGCCAACTGGCAGACAAGTGCACTGGTTTACGTGGCAGCATCTGAGAGAGCACTTTTAAAAGAAACACTTTCTGCTCTGCTAAATCCGTCTCCGTCAAGTAAGCTGCAAGCACCGACCCAAAACCCTCACTAAAAGCAATTCAGCATAGTTGGAGGCACCTTTTCATAGAAGTAATATTTTGTAGTATTAGCAAGTGAAAATCATGAATATTCAAAAAAAAAATAGATTTTTGAGGTGTTGTATGATTTTTCAAAGTGCACACTCCCTAGACCATTAAAACTGTCCCATAGGTGGACCTGAATCTGAAATCTGTAAAAATGAGTAGTTAGCAAATCAAAGTTAAGTATGTGAGCTTTGAATGTGTCAACAAAAGAGATTTAAGCATTTGGAGGACACATTAACCAGAATCTAGGGACACAATTAGGTGAGTCTAGGATACAAGAATGGAAACAAGTGCACTAATGGGTGTCTCTACCTTAATCTTGCTATTGATCTAAAGTAGAAGAATATGCAAAGCTTTATCTCCAATTTCATATTTAGGTGTTTATTTTGAAGAATTACTACCATAGCATGAACCTTCAACAAAAAAATAACAAAACTTTTGAAGCCAAATGGTTTTGGAAATTCATAAGAAACCTTGCTTAATCCAAAGAAAATTAAATATGAAGAAAGTCAAAATGTTGGAAAGTTACCTATACAACTTGATGCTATGACATCCATTTTAATCCATCTAACATTAATAGCTACTCCTTGTGTCACATTAAAAATCTCCTAATCAAGTCAAGAATCAAGTACAATTTTTGTCCCACTAAAAAACTTTGTTTCTTGATTTCAACAGTTGCATAAGAGTTTGCAATGTCATGACCTCATGAAGGCAAGTGAAACAATCTAGAAGCATTCATTTGGCCTAACAAGCTTGGGCTTGCCCATATGAGGCACCTCGTACTTGTTGCTTCCTTAGACAATAAGAWTGACAATGCGTTCAATGACCACAGCGGCACCGGGTGATTGCAAGAAACACTTGTCCTTTTCTTTGTCCCCTTGACCTTTACCAAGTAGTTTTTTGTTCATAACTTTTTCATATTTTGTTTTTTTGACTTGAAATTTGAAATGAAGGTGCAAACAAAAGTTTTACATGTTGTGTAATTTTTTCAATTCTTTTTAAATTATTTTACTATTTTTAAACTGCTCCCGATTGGGTATCTACCTTGGCCATTTTGGGGGTTATTAGTCCTATTTTTTACCCAAAAAAACAAATTTTAAGCTGAAAATTGGCATGCATGGTCCTCTAGTATAGTTACACAAGTACAAAAGATATTTTCTGAAAATACTAAACTGTCCAACTTCCACATGTGCTCAAAGTGCACTACCAAGGTACACTTGTACAGAACACAAAATATTTTTTTTGAAGATGAAATTTATTGTAGAAGAAGCATCTTTTAGGAGACATAATATTCTCATTGCTCTTCAAATTATCCATATTTTATTTTATTTAAAAAAAAATTATTCCAAAAGTCACAGGACTCATGAAAATAGGCCATTTTGAGACAAAATCGGTGAGTATTTCTTGCAACAACCCCACCATAAAAATTTGTTCACAAACTATGCTCATATATCATATTTTCCATGTGGATTTTGTGTGCCTAAACAACAACACCTGAGCTGGAGATTTTGCTAAGAGAGGGCTCAAAAAACAATAGTGACGCTAAATAAGTAAAGAAAAGCAGGTGGGGGTGCAACAATGCAACAACATGAGGTAGGCAACAAGGAGATGGGATACTAAACAATAGAGTAGGAACAATATGACAATAAGGTGCTAGCATGGAGAAGCAACTCAACAAAGACATGAAGGAAGTGGCAATGCAACAACAAGGAGGTTGCAGTGCATAATGAGTAGGAGCGGGAGAGCACCAAGCGAGTTTGTAGGCATATGGGCCCAAGTGCCTAATGACATGTTCATGGAGACATAGACAATCAAGCAAGATTTGACTACTACAAGCCAATGACCAATTCTAAAGCAATATATGCCCCCCACCCCACCCCTTGTTCAAGCATTCCAATCCCCTCAAGAGCCAATCCTAAGGCAATACTAACTCTATCTAAAAACATATTTGCTTCCAAAAAGTCGGATATTAGCCTTTAGTTTGAAATGGTAAGTTGCTAAAATCTAATAAATTCATAAAAGTGGAGCTACATTTTGACCTTTTATTTTTGTACAAGGTTAGTTGTTGACCCTATTGATTTTTTAATTTTCCGATTTTGAATCTTCAATTATCACACTCCAACCAGTTATTTTTCTAGAGGTACTAGCTAATAATGAACTAATTGGCAATTCTCCTTAAATTTTGCCTCCAATAAAGATATGTATTGCCTATGTAAGCCATTCGAAGAATTTTGTACAATGTGGATAAGAGATAGTGTATTTTTATAAGCATAATTATTAGTGCATCCTTACACAATTTCAATAGAGTTATCAAATTTCAATTTCAAAAATCCGAACTCCGTTTTTGGTGAATTTTTGAAATCAACTATTGTAGTTCTACAAGATAGTTTATTGAAAACAATTGTTGATGAATTTTTCAAAATTTGATATCAAATATTTGTATGGAAGATTTATATGCCAAGCTTTATGTACATCTTTTCTTCTTTAACTTTTTCAAAAAAGATTCAAAATTTACACTATAGACAATTCAAGTTGGGATTTGCATGCACAAATTTTGTGGAATAAAGATCTTTAATTTTATCATAACTAAAATTTTCTACTTAACCCTCATACTGTATCTAGCTGTAAGCCTTACAGTATAATCATATAATTTGTGAGAAAAAACTTAGTTACAATAAATAGATATTTATTTTACAAAATTTGAACATGTGACACCTCAACATGAATTATCTTTAGTGTGAACATTGAATCTTTTTGGAAAAAAAATTGAGAAGGGAAAATGTGTGCATAAATGTCATACATGAGATTTAGAAAAGTCATCATCAATGATTTCAATAAACCATCATGTAGAAACATGAAAGTTGACTTTTAACAATTCACCCAAGATGGAGTTTTGTATTATTGAAATTGAAATTTTGTACACTTGATGGAAATCTTGTAAAACTGTAATGATAATTATGTATGACAAAAAAACACTAATCATATTCAACATTATGCAAAATTATATGAATTGCACAAATAGATAGTACGTACGGTATTGGAGTCTTTTGTACAAAGCATAGAGTATCTCCATCATTTATGATGATAAAGTGTTAGTCATAAAAGAAAAAACAATGCTTTACAAGGTTATTGGATTTGTAAAAGGGTGATTATTTAGAGGGACAAAAAGAATGTGATGGTAGGTTTGAGCATTAATTGAGCACTTTGATGAAATTTTTTGCCAATGTTTGGAGTTTAATGCAATGGATGGAGCTACTCAATTCTATCACTTTCATTTTTGACATAAAATTGAATAATTGCTTAAGGATTTTTACCCTACAAATGACAAATTTGAGACCACCTTTGATGGTGATTGACCCTTGGATTGACTTTTGTCCAATGCCAATGACATATTTTGTGATCAATCACAATATTATTTATAGTATTGGTTTTAAAGCCATCACAAATGGAGAGTTTGTTGAGGGGAGTTCAACTATAATCCATGTTCCATAGACATGGGTTGCAAAGGCTACCCTAATTGACTCCYTTTGGTKGTAGGCTCYATGTCATTTTGTAATTGATCACTTTTATGTTGAATTCAATATTGATATGGAGATGTTGGCTAMARAATAATTCCATTTGAACAAAATTTGAAAAGACCTAACAATCACAAAGTTGACATCTTGAAGTTTGGCAAATTGGTGAGAACATTTCTAGTTCAAAATRATGGGATGAATGGAAAATTGTCCAAATATAGATATGAAGATTTATTGAAATTTATAGTGWAAATGTTGAATTTTGAAACTTAGATTTTATACAATTGGTCTTAAATTAGTGGACAAGATATAGAAATTGGGGGAGAGGAAAAGAAATAATGTTAAGTCTAAAAACGTCAAGTTTGAAAATTGAGTTTTAAAACCAAAATGATTTTCAAAGAAATCACTCACTTGAGAATATGTCATTTGAGGGTGTGAAAATAGGGGGAGTCACAATAGCTACATTGAAATTAAGCAATTTGGAAGAAGTCTTACTCATCCTCCTGGGCAATATGCAAGATTCTTCAATGAATTTGGCTTAAGGATTATTGGTCATCTACCAAACTCCTTCCATTGCATTTATTGAACAAGTTGGAGTAGTAAAGGCTCCTTAATATAACTCCGTGGAATGACTAGAGTAGGTTGTTTATCTAGTAGGGATGTTGAGGCCTACAAACAGCTATTGAATGACTTCAAGACTATTGAAGAAATGAAAATTACACATATAAGGCCATATTCGTTATATTGAGACTTTTTGCAGTCCCATTTTTATCCTCGACTCAAAGATAAACTGCTTTAGCTCTTTTTTAGTATTTGTTTATAAATAGGTAACAACACTAGCTTTAAGAATTTCATTATAGGATCACTATTTCAGCATTATTTATTTTTGGTTTCAATTACTATTTTTTAAATTAATTTTTCAATAATTAGTATTCTATCTCAAAATTTGCGAAAAATCTCAATATAACAAATACGGCCTTCTATTGGTTTAAAATCTCAACATTTTGAAAAATGAATAACTTTTAAGGTTACTGTAGAGTTGAAAAATGCACCTACAGGTCTAAAATTCAAATTGTTTATGTTTTACTACCTTGGTGATAGGTCTCGTCTTTTTCTAGGTCTTATCCTATGAGAATTAATAGAATTGAATATATTCTAAGTATATACAATTGTGTTCATCCATTTGGAAGAAGGGTTTTTGAAAAGATACAAATCTATTAGTCTACAAAGTATGACTCAGGGAAGGTAGTCCTTCCTCATTTCCTACCACTCAATGGCCATTATTATAGGTATCGACTAAAAAGAAAGCTTGCCTAAATTGCATCTAGTATTCATTGATTCAAGGTGCATAAACTCCAAATTTTTCACCAACGTGTAAGAATGTAAGAATTGTAGAGTGTTAACTTTCTTGAAGGACAKTTTGTGTTCTTTTTTGGACAAACTTCATTAGTTTTCTATATCGTAACACACAATTCAAAAATTTGATATTTTTCTCATCACAAATTTTTCCCATATACACCTAAAGTTTATCTTCACTTTTACAACATTAAGAATATTAAAATGAATTTCATATGATTTTTAAGAAATGGTTTCTTTGTAAAAATCATATTAATTACAAAAGGCTTAAAATAGTATAAATCTTTTAGAAAAATGGAGATAGTAGTGACAAACATCATGGTATTATGGTGTACTCTTTGAGCTCACAACAAGAGATATTCAATAGAAAAAGTTCAAAACAAGTGTGTTGCACTTTCAAGATGCTACTTCCAAAGTATTACGAAAATTACAGTTCTAACAATTTTTGAAAAAAAAAATGAAACGAAATTTGAAGCAAATTATTGGAGCTATATTTTTATGGGGCAATGAGCCAAATTTTAGTTTGATGGGCAAAAAATCCATTTTAATTTACAAAAATTTACAAAAATTATTTCTCATAGATTATACTTTATCTACACGGAAAACTTTGATTCATTTAATTTGGACTAGTGATGTAAAAGTCATGGACAACCCTTTTGGAGGGCAACTAGGGCATCTTCTTGAGAAAAAAAATTATTTGTAGGATTCATTTCTAAATTCAATCTTCAAAATTTTCAAAAAATAAAGTTTCACGATGTTAGGATTGGAATAAACTTGAGGTTTCAAAAAAAATATTAGGATCTCTTGCTTGAAGAATTTCACCATTGAGACTATTGTATTTCAATTTCATCTAAGAGCTCTTAATGGTTTAGTCTTCCCATCAATCTTGAACCTATTTCTACTAAAACGTTTTGTAATCATTAAAAATTATCATTTTTTTCTTAAATTTTTTTTCTAGACTTTGAACTCAATTATTTATTAGAAATATTAGAAATTMAAAGTGATTAGTGCAAAAAATTTAAGTTCAAAAGATTCAAAGTCATAAAATCTATTTCAGCAGAAGGTGCAAAAAAATTCTTCACTTTATTTGCAAATATCTTGCTATTGACGTGCTTAAAGTTTTTGAAATTACTTCCTTTCCATTCTTACACTAGTCTAGTGCAAGATACTATGGTTAGATAATTATGCAAACAACAATTTTTAAAGTTTATGGCTCTTTGCAATAGAAATGGCAATTTTGAGTGTATTTTGATTGAAAAAAGACTTTGGGACTTTAGAGGTTAAATGAGGCCCTATTCAAACCTCATCACATTCATTGTCGATGCAAAGTGTCTTCCTTTTTCAATCTACAACCAAAAAACGATGTGGTGTCACAAAGGTAATATTAGTTCTCATTATTTTTCCATCTTCAAAAAATATTTCTAGAAGTGCAATTGAATATAGACAGACCCAAGTATACTGGTACAAATTTTGTTTTGAAGGTGATACACTACATTGATTTTTTCATTTAGCGTGTGTGACACTAATGTAACAAATTCACACCTTTTTAGATTAACATAGATTAAAAAATTCATGTCATGCAATAATTTCTTACAAGATACTAATTTTGCTCCTTCATTAATAGGATAAAATAAGTGCAGTGAGTTACTAGTAAACCCCAAATTTGGATTGGACTTAGTCTTTTTTGCATGAAGACTTCCTATGTGCGCCCAGTAAGCATGTGACCATGGTACAAGTASAACCTCTTATATTGCAAYWTYYCRWAGTAMAAAMCTTGCAGTAAGAGAGTTTGTAGACAAAAGGTGGYCCATGYACATGATGCAAGATGAAAAGACACATGGCCCTATGSCCTCTCTAAATGTAAACAAGTGRYCCTCTTGCCTCTCTAAATGCAATAAACYTCTCTTAGTGSACAGTCCCAACACCTTGCACTAAGAAAGGTTCTATGTGTAATTGGTCCTTAGAAAATGGGCCCCTACTCAACCATAAAATAGGGAGCAACCTCAAGACTACTTGACCTAGGGGCACGTAGAATGGACACACATACGAAAAAAAGATATCCACGATCGATCAAGAATAGGAGATACTTACAATGACAAGGAGAAGTGTTTGACATGAAACACATATCTTAAAATGAACCACTATCCAAGATGTCAGGGAAGGAGGAGTATCCAGCCATGGGGTGCACTGTAGCGCACAATCCTCATTCAGTCAAATGACTAAAATGGTATATTTTTTTTTTTAACATACGGTACACTTTGAGTCTGTCACTACGTTATTCATTGAACAATTAATTTACGAGGAGTCTTGTAGGCCTGTACGGGTGTACGAGAACCTAAGCTGTTACTTGCCTTTGGGGAATTCCCACCCTTTTTTCATGATTGTGCTCAACATGGCAAATATTACTTTGAGTAGTTGGCAAGATTAAAAACTTTGTGAAAGTTTTTTAATTTTTTTTTAAGGCTACATCTCAGGGCAAATAATAAGAACTCCGTACAGCTTGAAATGAATTAACTCACGAGTTTGTTTGTGTGTTTGTTCAAGGTCTCACGCCAAAGACCACAACAAGTCAATGTACGTACAGAGGAGGCCATTTTCCCTRAGAATCTAGCTTCTGGATACAACATGATACCGTTAAGCACTACAGGACCCAAGGATATTGGAAAGAAAACCATTTAMAAGGTCCTCAATCATGAAGTTCACTTTCATCTCCATGCATTACAAAATAAAGATAAAAAAAGAAAAAGAAAAAATAACTCCACGCATTCATTCTGTACCAAGGTCATTCAGCGGTTTTGCAGACAAAGTGATCAAATAACAACAATAAAAACCCTTTTATCCATGCAAAACATGAAGAATACGGTTATTTTTGGTGAGCTTCTAAGTTTGAGGCATACTGTAGGTCCACATAACCTCAACAACAGTACCACCATCCCCGATTATACCATTGTTTACCAATTAATGATGCAATGCTCCCTTTTCACATCCTTGAAAAGGGGACGCCTACAATGAACATAATTGTCTTCTATGGCTCCTCAACAAACTCCACGTCACCAATAAAGTTCCGCCCCTCCTCGCCCCTCCAAGTATCTTGCAAAGCCATAATACCTTTCCAACATGAGAAAGCCCATTGCTTGATTCTAGTCCGGATCCCCTGATCTACCGGCCCCTGCAGAATAATCGTAGGTGCCGGGACCAGTGCCGGGACCGGTGCCGGTGCGATATATACAGTGCTAAATATACAGTGGTCATCAGTTCTGCTGCCACTGCTGATTCAGCAGCATGTGTTGGGTTTGGGAGCAACCAACTGCCAGAGTGAGTGGCACCACTTGTGGTTGCTGCCGTATTTCCTGCCCCCCCGGGCCGGGTCAGGTCGGGCGGGGCCGGGCTGGAGGAAGTTCCACTCACCCTTTTTTTCCCTTTTGAAAAGCCCTTTCAGCAAATCGAGGGGGGCACTAATAACTTACTGACTCCTGAGTAGGACTGTCCTCTCGGCCTCGAACGCGGACGTCACCCGTGATGACTCCAACAGGGCAATGCGCTCGGGGTGGGAGAAACGGTGACGAAGACATGACGTCAGCAGTCCATCCCCCCGGCCCCGCCCCCGGCCCTGACCCCCTAGGGTGTGGGCATGGACGGAGGGGCAAAGCGGCCAAGAGGTCCTGAATTTATGATTGAGGAGGCAGGGAAGCTTCTCGGACAGTGCCCGCGGCTCGTAGTCAGGGTCTCTCTCTGGGGGCTTGGGGCCAGCACCTCAAGTTGGATGGGTCGAAGATACACGGAATAAATTCCACAATGAACCTATACGATTTTGATGCATGAATATCCACGTCTATCAAGTGGCTACACTTACATTGGCGACAATTGGCTTTGTCTTTGTAGCATTGGCACACTTTTGAGGAGGGGACGTAGCTGCTTACTAGATGCTTTAGCGGATGTAAAAGCTTCCTTTCTATCTTTCCTTGAGGTTTAGAACCAATTTAACCCTTCAAGGACGGACCGGTGGCCATGGAAATCATGCATTTTTGCTACGATGCGACATCATCTACTTTGAAAAGCCAAATAAACTCATTGGAAGTCAAAGTACTACAAAAGATCCTCCCTTTACACTCCTAATACCGAGGATGAAAAGTTACGATTCTATCCTACACGGCTTGTATCTATGTCATCTAGACGACACGAAATGTCCGCCACTGCGCTCAAGGGTTAATTAACCCTTCATTCTTGAAGGACGGAGGGGTGACTGTGGAAATCATCGAGTTCGATACCGTGAAAATCATTGGTTTAATATAATCCAAAAGTACTCATTGGAAGTCAAAGTACTACAAAAGATCTCTTCTTTCCACACAAAATTAGGAGGATGAATAGTTGCACTTCTAAAAAGATTTTACTAGAAAGACATATACTTCTAGAAATGTTTTATTAGAAAGATATGTATTTCTAGAAAGATCTTACTAGAAATACATATCTTTCTAGTAAAATCTTTCTAGCAAACTTAAGTTTTTTCCTCCAACCTTGCCTGATAAGGGCAACAGACTTTGACTCAACCTATAGTCAAATTTTGAACCACACATGTTTATTTTTTTTTACATTTGCATCCTATATGGTAATAGTTATGTACCTACCAATTTCAGAGATAAAAGAGGAAATTTGCACATGCTGACCGAAGTTGCATGCCTTGTCCAAAATTTGGGGGCGGTATAACTTTTGATCTAGGCACCCAACCAAAAAACTATACTTCTAATAAGGCGGTAAAGGAAGCAACCCATTTCTAATCAGATAAGCAATTATGCATATTTGGAGCGTAAGTTTTTTGAATGTAGAATTCCTCCCACGTACAGCATGTAGTTTTGAAGGATTGTATATTTTTCCAAAATCTTATTACATGAAACAAAATTAGTATGAATTTTTTAGTGGAGGATTCTCTTCAACCTATAATGGTGGTATAGACCTTTCTATTTCTGACTATAGGCTAATTGCAAAATCGACCAAGGACTGATTGCAATATTGAGAGCCTTGCAACCAATGATAATGAGCCACAACTATTTTAGGGATCGCGCCATAACTTCATGGAAAGACAACAGTCTATAGATTGGAAATGGGGGGGGGGGATTGGAAATTGGTGTGTGTGAGATTGAAAATGGGTTGCCTCCCTTACATGTCCACATCTTGTGTACTTATAGAAGAAAAATAGATTTTTAGTCAAAGGAGGTACATATTTACACACTGTATCCAAATTTCATGAACGTCTGACTAAAATTGACTTCATATAAACATGCCCGAGTTTTCTTGCGTACGTCGAATTGACATTTGGTCCTTTAGGGGTTAACAAATTAGTTTTTCTATTAGTTTTTTTTTAATTAAAGAATGAACTACATGATCACTTACAAGACAAAATACAAGATCCTATGGTTAGATTTTTATAAAACCAATTTCTTATTTTTTTCAGGTGAACGTAGCAAAAATGCGATTTTGAGTGATATTTGACTGAAACATGGCCTTGGTCCATCATGGATTTATAAAATGAAAGTTATGAGGAGTTTTAGTTTGTGAATAGATATGGAATCTCTACTCCAAAATACACTTTGAAGTCCTTTATTTGACTCAATTTTCAATAGTTTGGGAAAGAGATAAAATCATTGGATGTAGATTGTTTTTTATAACATCAAAATCACTAGGATTGGAATTTTTTATTCCACAACTGATTTCAAAAAACTATTATTAAATCATACTCTATTTTTTTTCTACTTTCTCTTTTCTTAGACATGACTACAATTTTTTTTTTGAATTTCTTTATATGTATTTCCAATTTATTCCTTCAACACATTTTGGAAGGTTGAAAGTTGTAGGATTTATGCATTTTTGGGTAACATGTTTGAAAGATGAAATCTAACCATTTGGGAGTTCTTGAAATCTAAATATTATGGTTTTACCAACAATAAGGTTTTTTATTATGAAATTTTGGGAGGGTGTATTCTAATGAGTTAATTACAGGATCTTATGGTTAAATTTGTTAATAAATAAATACATATGAAGATTTTAGCCTTGCTTTAAATATGAGTACTTTGATGTAAAAACATTTAATTCCTTCAAAGGTTAAAGTTTTAAACCTATAGAAAAAAATTTATCTTTGAATACTTGTTTGTTGGATTGTTAATAGTGTAACGATACTTAAACACAAGTCTAATGGATGATAGAGAATCCTTCTATGTCAGATCAAAGTGAAGATGTGAAGTTTATCCTTAGAATTTTGTATAAAAAAAAGGTCTTATACCGTAGTTTGATCTGTAATAAGTACTCTTGTTTTATAAGCAAACGATTCACATGGTAACCCCACAGATGATTTCTAAGGTGATGAACTCAACGTTCCTCAGTTAACCTCTATCAAAGGCAAACTACTCTAATAACTCTAAAGTAACTACACCTACAATTGTTTGAATAAGTATTTAAGCATAGTCTTCAATATTAAACTATCTAAAACTTTGTTACATCTTATTGGGAGTCAAAAGAGGATTCTATATTTCTTAGAATAAACTATTTGTGACATTGCATGAATAAACCATGAATTTTCAAAGTATAGAAAATAGGTGTTTCCCAAATGAGTCCTGAAATGTACACTATTGGTACATTGATAAAAGAAAAATGTACCTTTGAGTCATGATCGCTTTTAGAAAAAGACTACTTCATGTAAATTATGTTACACAAGGCATTCTACTTAGTCCATGCCTTGGAATATTCCAATTTTTTTTCCAAGATTCATGTACATCTTGTAAATATTTCCATGAGATGTATTGAACTTTTACACCAATCCCAGGTTTTTTTTTTCATTTTTTAAGAAGTGTCAATGTTGTGATATTAAATGTTACACTGGTGCTCCAAATCTTAACATTCATTCACATATTGGATAGAAAATATCACATTACCACATATCATATATCCATTAATATTTTTCATCTACAATCTGACAATTTCATCCAATTATTTATTTTTTAAATTTGAAGTTTCTTCGCAATTTCATCCAAGATTTTACTATTTACGTTCCAAGGGCGTGGTGCAGAGTCCATTACTTTGGTGCAAATTGAAGACAAATCGCCAGAGAGAAAAAAAAAGTCCTGAAGGAAGGAAACTGAGGGGGCCCCTGACTGCTCACCAGTTAATAATAAAAAGGAAAACATCATGACTCCATTGTGACATCAYACCTACCGAATTGGCAGCTGCAGAGGGATGACTGAATCAATTGATATTGCCGTCTTCCTTAGATTGGAATAAGTTGAGTAAGGGAGTGCTGCCATTGCATTTGGGGGGAAGCTAACTCCTTGAAACAATTTTCAATAAATTTTAGTAGGAAGGAAAAGATAGAATATTGACATCAAACCCAAGTTGTTTCATCTTTTTTTTTACCTTTGAGGAATTTGTTATGCATTTTGGAAGTTGAAACGCGATGGTCAATGAAAGTGACCCCTCACAAATGAAGAAAACAAAATGTACCTTTGTGTTAGAGGTCACTTTTAAAATAGGGTTGCTTGTAGAACACCCTACCTACCTCACCCAAGCTTAAAGAATATGACTGGTTTTAGACAATGGGACAACACATATGACAATGGGTGGGGGATGGTTTTCTCTAATTAGGGAATTTGAATAATCAAAATTGCACCTTTTTTTGCTAATTTTTTCCATCAAGTTTGGAATTTGTAGAAATTAAAAGAGGAGTAGAATATAGTATGACTTGTTCTCAATGTACAATTCACGAGAACCTATTTTCAAGATGTGCAAAATTGCAAAACTAGAAAACCTTATCTTAGCACCATTTCATTAGGTGTCTATGGTAGAACCACCCATTGCCAACCAAGGATCCATACCTAACCTATAGGTGTAGCTATATTAGAACTTCTAATAATCCTCACTCTCTGAACTAATAAAACTCTTCGTAGTAATGAGTCATAATGGTCTCGGCCTAGCCCACATACAAACAACATAAGAGCAAATGACCTTCCCTAATTCTAATGACCTCCAAGCAATAATGTATCAAACCGGTCCCGGCCCCTAGCTTATTAGAAGTTCTACTGCATTCCAACCAATGTTTGGAATGTGTTTCTTACTCCTTTTCCACATTGAAACTAATAAGTTGATGACACATGTTCCAAAGTAGTTAGTGGAAAAATAATTCTTGAATAGTTGGAATTAGATGACTCTATATACGGTAAAACATTCCATTGGGGGTCAGATGACCCATAGTGGGCACCTAATTATGGGGTGCCCACCTAATATATTTTTTGTTGGTTATCAAGTACTAGCCTATTGATTCTTTTGGGTAGATCACTTCAAAAATTCATAACAAATTCATGCTTTGTCTGAAAAATATAATTTCAGTTGCTCTCACTACTTCTCACACTTGTCCTTATGTGGAAAAAATTTAAAAAAATTCAGCAATGGCATGAGGGCAAACTCCAAATTATCAGCACAATGGGTTTTGAGACCAACTTTGGAGCTTCCAAAACTCATAGTAATTTGAATCCAAGGAAAAAGAAATCACGAAAAATTGTCAATCTCTATGGTTTTTGTCTTCCTACATGGCGAAATTTTTACATTGCCTTATGCTTCTCCTAAACAATGTACAGAATCACTGAAGTGGTTGACTATGGGTGGTTCTACCATAATTATGTGTTTCTTCGTCACACAATAATGAAGTCACATAAGGTGGGTACCCCCAAAAGCGCTCTGTGCCTAAAAGCGCCATCTACAGTGGTTGTACATTTATAAATTCTATCATGTACCTATTTGGTTAGAGCACTTTTAGAAACAAACTTTGACTGTAAATAACTTTTGCACATTATATCCGAATGACGTGTTCTTTGATGCATTGGAAACTCCTTTTTCTTGCCAACAAGACAGCTTTGATTCATTCCATTTGGATTTGTTATGTGAAAGTTATGGCCAATCTTATTTTTCAGGCAATTTGAGCATCTTCTTGAAAAAATAACTTCTAGATTTCATTTATGATGCAATTTTCTCAATTTTTTCTTTCAACACAACTATTTGGCAGATAAGGTGGGTACATCTACAACCACCACAAATTGGTTATGTGCCTAGTTACCATGTACTCCCTCCGTCCCACTAAAAGCTTCTCAAATTCTTCTTGCAAAGACTCTAAATGAGTCTGATTAAGAAGCTTGTAGTGGGACTGAGGGAGTATTAGTCTGGTTAGATTTTCATGTTTCATGTTGTCTTGTTGGCAAGTGACAAGAGGTTCCAATGCACTAAAAAATGCGACATTTGGATACAATATGCAAAAGTCATGAAGGGTCAAAGTTTGGTTCTAAATGAGCGTTTCTTCCACATATGTACATTATTGATTTCTGAGATGTAGAGGGTGTGAAGATGGCGGTTTCAGACGAGGGGCGATTTTAGGGGTGCCTACCATATGCCTAATTGTGTAGTCCAACACAATTGCAACTTTTCATGTTGGGTATTAGGAGTGGAAAGGGAAGATCTTTTCTAGTACTTTGACTTCCAATGAGGATATTTGGCTTTTCAAAGTAAATGATGTCACACGCTGTCAAAAATGCATGATTTCCACGGCCACATGTCCGTCCTTCAAGGGTTAAGTGGTTGGAAATGGGTTGCCATCCCAAAGATCCCATAATGCCAAACTCACTCTCCAGGATTAAAATAGCAATTAGGCACCCCCAACGAACTTTGGGGATCCTGGTTGCAGGGGAACCGAAAGGCAGGCAGGCAGGACGGACGGAGTCGCAGGAAGGCCTGCCTGCCCTCCCTGCAGACGGACCCAGCCGTTCGCATGGAATCCTGCATCTCCCTTTCCTGCTGACGCTGCTGACGTCCCCCCTGGACCGTGCATGACCTCCCCCACGACGTCACCCTCTGCCCCTCCCGTCCTCGCCCCTCCCCGCCCCGTGACGACGGCCTTTGCCTTTTGTCCTGTCCGTTCCTCCACCCTGTCTGCTCCTAACTCAGGCACCTCCGCTTAACTTACCTTCGGCTAACACGCTTGCTGGCTCTGTCTCCTGCCCCCCTCCCAACAATCCGCACTACAACTAACTTGGAGCATCATCACTCTTCCCGTCACTTCCATGACGAGTGCATTGTAAGCTTACGTTAAGTGCATCTATTATMTCTCTTCAACAATTGCCAATCCACCGCCCTCGTCGTCCACCACKATGTYGTGTTGCKGGGGCAGAACCCACTCACGCTTTGTTCCTTGGAAGAACCAGCAGGAGCCGGAGTGATTCCTCCTCTTGATCTCGACCTAAAGGAGCCCAAGCAGGGCAAGCAGGCGACGATGGGAATGTACTGGAGCTTGTGTGGCTGGGTGTTGGGAGAACCGAGCAGAACTGCGAACCGAGGAGGTGTGAGGATGATGGGGGCGMCCGGGATTTGAAAGTGTTGGAGAGTTCTTGGGGGGGAGGACAATTGAGGCTGTGAGGGATGAAGGGCGATGGGGAGGACAGGGTCGGGGTTCKTGATTTCTTGTCGTTGGGGAGTCATGGCAGCAGTAGCCGCAGTGGGAGTGGGAGTGGGAGTGAGGGCGTGTCGGGACGCGGGGTGGGGGAGGACGCGTGCTCCAGTTTTCGGATGTTGTCGTCGTTGTCAAGGAATGGATTGCGTATGTTGGCGGGGGGCTCCAATGGGGGGTTTAGTCTCAAGCCGCCTGCTGTGGGGAGTCTGGCGAGTTCGCGGAATTTGGCGATGGGGGGGKCGACCAAAGTGACGGGCGGGGGATTCACCGGATTCTATCGAGCGAGTGCGAACAAGAGTGGGAATGGGAGTGCAAGAAATAGCTTGTTGTTACCCGGGATGAAGCTGCGATTGGGGAAGGAGGAAAACGAGGAGAGGACTCCGGGGGCGTCTTCGTCGCGCATTGCCGGCAAAGGGGAACACTCATTGCAAACGGATGTGGAGAATTTGACGCCGGATGAATGCTGGAGGCTGATTCTCAAACTAGGTAAGCACGGGATGTGAACTTCTTGCTTGTCGAAAGATTGGATGGACACTTATGTTCCAGAGCTTCTTGAGATTGGAACGATAACTATGGTCTGTGAACCTTGCTTGTTGAARGATTGGATTAAGRCTCGTTTGGGAGAGTTTCTTGAGRTTGGAACKAKAACTCAGGGATGTGATTTAAGCTTTTTTGGAATATGGGGTATTGTATCTTGCGAGGAAAGCTAGTTCGTCAGATCTTTGTGTTAGATCTGGGTAGAGAAAGAGGACATGTCTTGTGACGTCGAGAATTTGAGTATCAGGCTTCGATGCAGTGACTTAGGCCAGGTTTGCTGGACTTGTTTGTTTACAGATATTTATTATGGGAGTTTTTCTTCATGTCATTTTCTGTAGGGTCGCGGTGGCCTGCTTGGAATGGATCAATGGCAACTCAAGCATCTGTGAGTTTTTTTCCTTTCCGACTAAGTACAGATTGTTTTTTTAAGGCGTTGAGACTGTGGAAGTGTAGTCATGTATTAATTTTTTTTTTATGATCACTTTTCCTATGTCTGAGCGTTTTGGTGTGGTATGTGGAGGCAGCAAGGAGTGGTGAAAGATCGAAGCTCAACCAAGGATGAGCGTGTGAAGGGTTTGCAACTAGGACAGGACTCGTTACGGTTTCTCGCTAGTCGGGCCTTAGAAGCGCTTGCCCAGAGTCCGGATCGACATGGCCGACCTGCTGGAGGCATGCCCGCTCCCAAGTGGACGACGCAGGAAATTGCCAAAGCCAAAGCTCCAACGCCTGCTTCAAAAGCAACTCAACGAACGCTAGCAACTCTTGTGGAACAACCCTCTTCGTTAGCCAAAGTGCCCGTTWGYGCTTCACAAGAAACGTAAGWCCTCCATCAGCCAGCTGATTTTACATCTAATCGTATATTTGTACTGTGTTGAGAGATCTTACCCAAGATTATGTTCTAATGTTTCTTTTGTGCTATATTTCAACAGGGATGCCCCCAAGGTCACCTCCTCCGAATCTCGGACCGCACCTTTGACAATTTTCTACGCTGGCACTGTGAATGTTTGTGAGAATGTTCCTGAAGACAAGGTAAACATTTTTGGTTGATCTAGTTTTTTCTCCTTTGTATTTGCGTCTCACTATAGTTGTATTTGCACGTATTTGTGGACCATTTGTGCAAGTTTTTGACAATTCTATGTTGTTGGGCTGATGATACAGGCACGCCTTATCATGCTGTTTGCTGAAAAAGCAGGGATTTCACCCGATGCGCAAGCACCGAGTGCACTTACTACAGATACGTCACTTCATGTCATCCCACTTTCAAAGCTTCCTTCAGAAATGGTTCGACGAGAAGAGGAACTCCAGCTTTCCAAGCCTTCCTTGGAAGTGGCTGTGGTGACATCACCTGTTCCCTCCGACTTGGCACCTTCTTCTAACGATGCAGAAGGGCCAAGCTCGAAACAAATAATACCTTCTGAGAGTTCGACAGAGATGGTTCCTGCTGAATTGTCTCCAGTGCCTGTCAAGATTACCATCACTGAAGAAAAGTCTCGGCATCATAGGCAACAAGGGACGGCTAAACGTGAGTAATTCTTTACTTTGCTTTGCTTTGCTTTCAATTTTTTTSGTCCATTCATGGTCCTTGAAATCAAGAGGGTCTTGAGTCATAAGCCTTGAACTCTCCCACACTCTCAGAGAGCTATAGATCTTCAAGATCTCATGGTCCTAATGTAATTTGAAGGAGAGGCTTATGTCCGGTCATCGGACATCTCATCGGTCCATCTTTTTGCGAAGAGAMCCATTTGTAAGCTGTTGTGGGATGCGAACAACGTCTTGGAGTGGATTAGTGGTGGGGTGTTCAAAAATGTTGTGTCACATTAATTGACGAAGACACATGCTTGTTTTGTTGCCTTGCAGCCTTGCCGAATGCGCGAAAGAACTCGTTGGCCAGGTTTCTGGATTCAAGGAAAAGGTAAAGCACCTTTGAAGTTTGCACAAACTCAGTTCGTATCACAGAGGTTTCAAGTATACTCCATAATTTTATGTGTTCAAGATTCAAGTTGAGGATTAGGGAAAAAAATTCAAAAAACACACTTGATATTCAATCATTAAAAAATTGTTAAGTAGAAGTAGGTCCAAGATTGGAAAAAAAAACTAAACGGTTAATAGCTCTTAGATGGGATTGAAACACAATAATCCGAACGGTGAGATTGTTTTGGCAAGTAAACTTCACCTTGTCCAAAAAATTGTGAAAATTGCATTTAGAAATGAATCGTATAAGTTATTTTTTCAGGAGGATGCTTAGATTGCCCGAAAAACAAGATTGTCCATAGCTTTCTCATTATTAGGCCAAATAGAATGAATCAAAGCTTCAAATGTACAAAAAATATAATCTTTGGGAAAAAAATAAAAAAAATAAAAAAATTGTATTTTTGTGGTTTTTTGGTTCTGACCAACAAACTGAAATTTATACATAGTATGGGATAACTTTTGCCCCCAGGCACCAATTGAGACAAAAGTTATATTTTCAGAAAGCTAATGTGGTTTTCTATCATTGAAATTTTTTTTGAAAAATTGTGTCAAAAATTGAGATTACATGAGCGTGCCCGAAATTCCAAGTGTCCCCTCGGGGGATACTTGGGACTTTAGGGGTTAACTTAGATTTGGTGATGCATTTGAAGAACACATACTTAACTCCGATTTGCTGACTACTGATATTTGTAGATTTTAGCTTAGTTTCTAGTTATGTGACAGTTTCAGTGGTCTAAAAAGCCAACACTTAGAATAATCATAGAAATTACATACTACATACAAAAAAATCTAGTTTTTTTTTTAATATTCATGAATTTCACTTGTTAATACTACAAAAGTATTAATTTTAGGATTAGGTGTCTCCAACTATGCTGAATTGCTTATATTGACGGTTTTAAGTATTTTCACAGTACATATTTTAAGGTGAAAGTACCCATAAGCATTCATGTATCCATGCTCGACAAATAGACTTCTATCAAAAGTGTCCTCATCATGTAATTAAATGAGTAAATTGCTTATTGACTATATTAGAGGGCCGTTTCAGGTTGGTTCCCCATGCTAAAAACTAGCCACTACTAGCCAAAATTAAAAATTATTACAAAATTATTAAAACATTAAAACATTAAAAAAATATTTAAAATGTTAGAAAAATAAATAAATAAATTTCAAAAAGTGTTTTTCAAAGATTTTTTTTTCAAATATAATGTTTTATTACTATCTGACGTGGAAGTTGCTCTGCCGCATCAACGTGCTGCTATGACCAAGTTCCATAGTTCGAGAATCTGCAGGAACTCACACCCTTTAGACTAGCTAAAGAACATCTAATGCATTTTCTTACTTAATTGCAATTGATTGACTATTGATCCTCTAGATATCAATATTACTAGTGTGCCCTGTGCCGTTGCCACAAGTAAAATCAAAGTGAAAAGAAATTTTTTAAAATAAAAAATAACTCAAAAATCAATAACTTTCACCTCGTATTTTGGAACGCCATGAAACTAAGCCCGTGCACCCCTCCTTGCCGAGGGCTTTCCGACGGTACCAAGCACACTACCAAGGAACGCACGGTCCGGGAGATCTCAACGTAACAAACAAAACAAAACAAAACAAAACAAAACAAACAACTTGATTTAAAGGATGGATAAGCTATATGACGGCCTAAATGGTCTAGGAAGTTCCACTTTGAAAATCCATAGTTATTGCAGATCTTATCCAAAAAAAATTCTAAAAATTCATGATTTTCACTTGCTAATACTATAGAAACTAGTGTGCCTTGTGCAGTTGCCATAGGCAAAACAAAAGTAAAAGTAATTTTCTTAATTTTTGGATGCATTAAAAACTTTGAAATTCAATAACTTTCAACCCGTAGGTCGAAACACCACAAAACCAAGCCTATGCACCCCTCCTCGCCAAGAGCTTTCCGACGGTATCAAGCACGCCACCAGGAGACGCACGGTGCAAGAGATCTCAACATAACAAACAAAACAAGCAAAACAAAACAAAACAAACAAACAAACAAACAACTTGATTGAAAGGATAGATTTTTTTCTAAAAAAAGGCGCCTTCAACTATATTGAATTGTTTATTTTGATAGTTTGGGGTGTTATCACCTGACTAGATGAACCAATTATGGTTGTGAGTGACTTGTATCTATAACTCTAACATATAATATTTGCAATTACCCTAGGTCTTGAGCACTTTTGAAAATGAACCTTAAGCACTCGAAATTCCATGTTTTAGATGCACACAGAGATGCAAGACTATTTAGGTACTCTTTATCAAAACATCTTTTTTATTCATCCAAAGTACTACGTGTGAATCTGTAAATATGGGTGTTCTTAGGCCCGGTTTACATTTGGGGCCGGATTGAAGGCCGGCCGGAACTCTCCAAGTTTGAACCAATAGGATCACTCAATTTTTCCAAATCCGGCCCAAGGGCTTTACACTTGAGGCCGGCTGGAACTACAACTCAGCCTATGTGTCGCATTAGGTGGCATGGTTTTGGCGCCAAACCATCCGGCCTCAAGGGAGCAATTGGGCCGAGGTTTTTGGTGGCCGGAACTCCCATCTAGGGCCGGATTGAGCTCCTCCGTTGGATTGAAGAAATCTCCACCTACCAATGCAAAGTCTTTTTTATTTTTATTTTTTACATGCTTATAATCATTATGTGTAAGCTCCAGGACTTCCTCCCATCTGGATTGAGCACAGAGGATGAGCCCAATGAATAAATTATAAATCTATCAAACACCCATCGACGAAGGTCTCAACATTTGGTCTCAACTGATGAGATGTTAACTTGGTCTCAGCATGAGATGTTATAATTTAAATTATTTTAGTTCTATAAATTAAATTAAAAATTAAATTAATTATCATAATTAAAAAAGACTTTTAGTAAAAATTAATATTATTAATATAACTTCATATGACAACCTTATAGTTCTACCATATATAGTTTTATTGGTATAGAATTAAAGACCTTCTAATTACCAAAGCATTTTTTAGCTTATGAGTTGTTCAATTTTTTCATTTAATTTAGCTCCTCAATTAATTTTTAGTTAATTAGCTTTTAAGTTAATTTTTTTAAGTTAATTTAGCACATCAACCGAACCTTTTTAACAATAGGTTGAATTGCTTTATTCTATTATAAACATAACTAGCATGCAAAGAATATAATGTTTGTTTCTGCTCTATTGTGCACAATTTTACATACAATTGTTTTCAACATGAGATGTTCATTTGGTACATGCTTGTGCATTAAATTTTTGGTGATTTTCTTATTTTGCTACATTGTACAAGTTCAAATCTCTAAATTGATGTCATTGTTGAAGTTATGCCATAGACTCTGACATTTGTAAAATGATGTGTACCTCTACCAATTCCAATTGAGCATTAAGAAAATCCAATAGCACATGAATTGGAAATGCGGCCCTAGAATCCGGCCTCAACACTTTACATTAGTTGAGGCCGGAGTGATGAATTGGACATTCGGCCCTTGAATCCGGCCCAAGGGCTTTACATTAACTGGGGCCGGATGAGAAAACTAGGGCCGGATTGAGGGCCGGATTGAGGGCTGGATTGATGACAAATCCGGCCGGCCTTCCATCTGGCCTCAGGCCTAATGTAAACTGGGCCTTAGTAACCAATTGGATAAAATTAAGATAAATCATGTATGTGTTCATGTTCATAAAAAAAAATGTGCAAAAATTTATGAAAAGATTCTAGCACCTATGGTATAATGAAAAATTGAAGCATATCCAAATTCTTGTAAATTAGTATATGCATATCCAATTTTCTTTCTTAATCCATGTTTTGGAAATTTGTTAGCTTTGAGATTCTAGAAGTAGGTATTTGTTTTTAAAATTTTGCAAATTAGAAAATATATTTTTCAGGGCTTGAATTTCAAAACTAATATTTTGCATATCACAAGAGCTGAAACCAATTTAGGAATAGGGGACTTCAATTTCTAAAATAGTTATTTTTTTTGTCTTGATGCATCAAAAAATTCGTTTTAGTGTTTTAGTTGACCACATAATTTTCTCACCATCATGAACTAATTTATTTATTAAATAATGATAATAGTGACAATGTAGTGAATCATACTAATAAATAATTCACTTCAAACTTCTATGTTATGTATATGAGTTTTGAATATTGAGCTCAAGTCTTTATCATGTACATACGTATTAGTTGATGCAACCTAAATGCATTTGAAAGTGTACTTTGAGAATTTAAATTCAATGTTATTTTTTGGAATTGATATAAATTGTATCACATATCCATATGTGTCAATCCTTGAAGATCTTTGAAAGAGTCCAAATTTTCATAATTCTAAAGATATTTTCTAAAGGGCAACTACATAGTATAATTTTTGGTCACAACATTTAAGTATCCTTTGGTAAATATATTAAGAAATAAGTGTCCGCCAAGCTACAACTTGTAATGGAATGCATTATGTTGTGAACATAAATTTTGAATTTTTTTAATAAAAATTCAAAAAATATATATTTCACAATCATCCTTGTAAAATATTTTAACCAAAAAGATGTACAACATCATGAAATACACTAAATTGTTAATAACTTATATATAAATTTGAATAATGTCAATATCACCGGTAAAAATGTTGTGTACGAAAAAAAATAGTTTTAAAATGGTGTTTAATCATTTCTAAAATCTATTTTTGAAAAGAGATTTTATGAGTGCCTACAAAATAGAAATCTCCTTAAGATTCATCTCATCAGTCAAAATAGAATGATTCAATGGTTTCATATACATGTCAACGTAGAGAACCAAACGTAACTTTTTGGGGGGTTAAATAGAGGCAAGTTTTGTATATTGCCCAAGTGCCTGACCTAACTCTATTTCAAAAGAAAAACTTTTTTTTGGATGTTTTGGGTGTAACTCTTTAGTGTTATATAAAAATGGACTGAAAACCATAGGCTCTAAAGATGGTAGAAAATTACATGTCCATACCCAATATCATTAAAACCCAACCAAATTCCAATTTGTAGTGACTTGCTTCAAATTGAGAATTTGGGCTAAAAATCCATTTTTGACTTTTAAAGGTAATAAGGCAATAATTGATAAACCTTACATATTATAGGATATGCAAAATTTATACTTCTCTAAGATTTAACCCCTAAAGGACCAACATGCGTTTTTTGGCAACATAAAAATTTTGGGCAGGTATGTGAGACTGGAGATTTGCATATTTTGGGCTGAAATTTTAATGGAATGTGGGGACAAGGAATATCTTCCACATGCACAATTTTTCCACAACATCTACAACATGCACACTACAATATTGTACGATTGAGATCTTCATAACTGACTGAAGGGAGGATTTTTAACACTTGCCAAGATAGGATGCTTTCAAGCATGGTTGGACCTTGAGCGTTGAGGGGTTAAGATACCCGAAAGTATATTAAATCTTACAAAGGTATTAATTTTGATTTTCTTTATTATACATGACTTATGAACAAAGACAACATTAAAAACTTTATATTCAATAAATTGGGGCTATTCCATGAATTTGTTACTTCACGACATTTAAGGTGACTTACCTTTAAATACCTTAACCCCAAAATGACCCTGGAATTTCATGAGCTTCTAAAATTTGCTCTAAATTGAACAAAAAGCCAAAATTTTGATACGTTGTATCAATTCTTTCCGAATTGTAACCGTGTAAAATCAAACTAGACATGTTCGAGTTCACATTAGAAAAGAAAACACAACAACATCTCTCACAGATTGAAAGATTATAATGTTTGATCATGAGGGTGTTAAAACTGCGAAAGTGATTTGAAGTATTTCAATCCTCTTTTCACATGTCAAATCTAAAATGTTAGTCACCAAAAAAATATGAGGATAAAAGTAGTAACATGCATAACCCCAATCAATTTATGGCTTCTCAAAACCTACTCTACAATTTTTGTAAATGAAATTCTAATGTGATTTTTTTCTCAAAGATCTAGTGTGTTTGAGGCTCATTCCCAAGAGCCCTCAACACTACAAAAAGTCAAGATTGCAATGGACACCCATGCACAAAATCTTGAATAGAAAAATCATAATCAATCATTTTCAAAATCAGATATTTGAAGCTAAAACTAAACTTCAAAAAGAATTTTTCAAAAATATAAACTACTAAAAATAGTAATTTGGTAAGGTTTTGTTTAACTTAAAAAATTAGTCAATGACACATTCTGTCCTCAGGGTCATTTAGGGGTTAAATATCCTCTTTATTTTAACAAGAATTAATATTATAAATAGCTTTTATAGTCTTATATAAAATCTTGTGTGCAAGAAATATACACGTCCACGACATGTATATTGAAGAAGGCTCAATCTGATTCAAGGTGATTTTGATTTTGGACTTTGAAAAGTTCAAAAGTAACAAATATAGTGTTTAAATGGTCTATTGTGCAGTTTAAATATTGAAATTTTGCTTCTATCATAAATCTATGCATTAGACAAAAGCATCCTAAGGGGTTTAGAGATTGTAAGGTAACTACATCTAAAACAATATCAATAAGCATTTGAAAATGGTTCCTATTATTATGTTGTCAAAGGTTTGATCGGGACTTTGTGAAAGGCAAAGGACATTCCAAATTCTTTTAGCATGCATATCTTGGGCACTGTATGAATAACTATGAATTTTTCAAGTATTGAAAATAAATACCTCCATGATCTATATGAGGCTCTTACGTCATAGAGGCTAGACATTCTTGGCAAAGAATATGCCGTAAGAATCTATTTTGCAAACCGATGTCACAATTGGATGCAGTTCCCTTAAGTCAATTTTTAAAAAGAAATATGTGAATACAAGAGCTAATGAAAGAAAGCTTGCAAAAACCAAATTTCTTGCGTATAGAATAAGGTAATTATCTTTAATTGTGATTGTTTTTTGAACCTAACTCCTACAAATTCTTGCATGAAATGTACAAACTCTATTTACAAAAGTCTAGTGTCACTCTAGGACACACCTATTTTGAGCACTTTGAATATGCATAGTTTATTCATACACTATCAAAAAAATGTATAAAAAAGAATCTAAAATATATTTTTTTGACCTCTAATAAGAATCATCAAACAAATTTGTCAATTTCACAATTTAAAATATGCCCAGTTGCTTATTTAGATGCAGTGTAGTTACCTTATCAATGTTCATAAAGGAGGCAATCATGATATGTGAAGCTAATAAAATGTAGGAGAATTGAATACTTGTGGATCCCATTCACTAACAACATTGAATTCATTTGCGTTGTTTGCTAAGGTAACAACACCTAACCTTACTCCTCTTTGAAACTAACCCCTACAAATTCTTGCCTAAAATATGCTCTCACCATTCATGAGTGTCTAGGGTCACTATCCCTTGAAAAGAGGGGAACACTCCTCTTCAATTAATTAGCGCCCTCCCCCCTCCCAAAAATCAGTAGCCATTGATTGTTTTTGAAAAAAATAAAAAATAAACCCTTCCCTGCCGTTGATCTTGATGCAAATTTTGGGATACTAATATTGGGATACGGTATATATACAATATATATACAGGTACAAGAATGGATATGAAAACCAATTAACCCATATCGATTTTCAAACAAGTTCGTTTTGAAAAACAAAAGATTGAGGGAGGTAGTGGGATTTACAGACTATTTTCAGATCAAATTATTTTTCAAACCCCCCCAAATAAAATGAATTGGAGGGGTTATGAAAGATAATCCAATCTGAAACAGTGTGCATCACTATCTCCTCACTATCTCCTCAAAAGAGAGGCGACAACAATGAGTGTCTAGGGTCACTTAATGTGAGCACTTTGAAAATTCACCGTTCATTCATGCGGTGTCCAAAATATACATTCTAAGAGRATGTAGGATCCCATTTCAACTACAATACCAACAAGTCCCCTAAAACAATTCAAATATAATAATGAATGAAWTAATGGAAACCTTTGCATGCCGAATTGCTTATTACTGGACGCTTTTCAGTATAGGTGCCTTAGCAAAGGAAACCACATGCTGTGAAATGGATGAAACGGATGAAATGGATGARAGGYCATCATRATGCTGGCCATAATGCATTGATTGCACATGTACTGCACAGATAATAATTTCAAAARCTTTTTCATCCGTTCTTCAGTTGTGAATTTGTGATCCTGTCAGACTTTCAGAGTTTCAGGCTCTCTGTCAGTGTTCTTTTGGAGGYGATTAATCACTTGAAAGCAAYACAATTATTTCTTGAGRGAATATTGAGCAATASATTTCCCTATTTCKAATGGATGAARTCATTCAATTGCTATATAATCCATGGATACTATCACTTTCTTATAAATGACTTTACACACTCTTGGATGAATACATGCATCTTTTATCGATATTTTGCTAGTTTCATTCATGCTTACCTAGTGGATGTAAATAGCTTCACCACTCCATTGTATATTGCTTTGTGCTATTCTAAAGGGATTAAGGCTCAGGAATGGAAACATTTTAATTGCATTGTAGAGACTCTGTTTTGAAGAATGGATATATGGGAATTTTGGGGTGCTTTCATTTTAAGTTCACACACAAATTGCAATCCCCTGTTAGACAAGAGATCATTATATATATATGTATGTATGTATGTATATGGTATGTGTGTTTGAGGTAAAATGTTTTTACAATTTGTGCTTCATTGAATTATATTTGATTGTCTAAATGTTTCTATTTTTGCAAATAGCATATAACAAGGTTAGATGAATAATAACAAATCTGGAGGGACTACCACTAAGTGGTAGTTGTTAATTCTATTGATTTTATTTTATTGATTTTTAAACCCCTAGAGGACCATTGTTACCTTGAAGATCAAATGATAGTTTTGGGTAAGTCTTTATGATCTTAGTTTTTGGCATGATTTTTTGAATTTTTTTTAAGTGAAAAAATACATTAGCTTTTGGGAGATATAATTTTATTTCAATAAGTGATTTTGAGCAAAAGATATGCCCTTCCAAGGGTGAAATGGGGTTTGTCAAGCAAAATAAATAAAAAAACCTTAATAATTTTAATTTTCTTTCCCATCTTTGAAAACACATTTATAGTAGAAATTTGAATATTTTGAAAGTTTAATAGAAGGTCTAGGGGAGGCAATCCATTTTCGATCACCTCCCCATTTCCAATCAATAGACAGTTGTCTTTCCATGAAGTTATGGCACAGTCCATAGAATAGTTGTGGCTCATTATGATTGGTTGCAAGGACCTCAATATTGCAATTAGCCCTTGGTTGATTTTGAAATTAGCCTATGGTCAGAAATAGAAAGGACTATATCACCATTATAGCTTGAAGAGAATCTTCCACTAAAAAATTACTAGTAATTTCATTTTGGAAAAATATGCAAATCCTTCCAAACTCTATTGTTGTACATGGGAAAAATTCCACATTCAAAAAACTTGCGCTCCAAATATGCACAATTGCTTATTTGATCAGAAATGGGTTGCCTCCCCTAGTTTAGTTTGGTTAAGAATGATTTGTATTAAGGTGAAAACACCCAAATCCGTCCTGTAACCATTCTAGACAAGTAGACTTCTAATGAAAGTGTCTTCCAAAGTGCCATCAAATTGAAACCTTACTTAATTGTGATTGGTGGACAATTAATTTTTTTGACTTCAATTGTATGACCAATGTATGTGGTTGGTTTGAAGTCTTACAATTGGGAGCTTCAACTTTGAAAATTCATAGTAATTACATGTTTTATCCAAAAATTCGTATAATTTTTTGAAAATTTATTATCTTCATTTGCTAATACTACAAATATGTTTTTTCCCCTTGAAAAAGGTGCCTCCAACTATGCCAAACTGTTTATTTAGACATTATTGGGTGTTTTCACTTTAACCCATCCTTCACATTCACTTTTTGAGTGGGTTATATATCTCCAAAGTTTGACAATCAAGAAGAGAATGTGAGGTGTACCCTCTTTTTTGAGGAGATAGTGAGGTTGAGGTGCATTTCAATTAATGCACCCCCTCCATTCACTCAAAACACTCCATTTAATTTCTTCTAAATTGTAAATGAATTTTTTTATCCACCCACTACCCCCTCCTCCTATTTGTAATTGTGAGGGAGATGGGTAGTTGCAAATAATATGGGATATGTGAATATATATATATATATATATATATATATATTTCGTATGTACTCTTCCTCATATCCATATCCGTCGCTCAGAAGCGTATTTGTATCCAAGTATGTATTTTTCATTTTCCAAGATCAACGGCAATCAGAACATGGGGGAATTCTAAGGGCTCTCATTTTTTTTGAAGGGGGATTGATAAAATTTTCAAGAATGACAGGTTGGCATTTTTTCAGTAGATAGTTATGTCCAACAACAGTAGATACTTTGTGGGTGCTGTCTTTTGGGTGCATAGGGGTGCATAGTTATGTCCAACAATCACCTCGTCTCTAAGCATGGCCAAGGTGAACTGACCCCCTTGCTAAGCCACTTGGAAAAACCCTGAATTATTTTTTTTTCCACATGATAAAATTTGCAAATTCTGAATTCATATCTGCAATTCGAGGCCTCAAATTAGCTAGCAAGGGGTGTATAAGATAAATTAATAAAGTACAAAATGGGGGCTTTTTATTTTACTTGCACCCCTTGAATGACTTGGAGTGGCCAAGCCAGTGGGTGGGTTCACCTCAGCCCTTAGCACCACTTTACTATCTCTTGAGTAGATTTTTTAGCATTCAGAATTAAGATAAACCAGACTATAACAAGGAGAATGTCTGGTTTGCCTTCTTGACATCTTTGAAAATTTTGAATTTTTTTTCATGTAAAGACAAAGATGAGAAATGGAAAGAGCAATTGAAACTTTATTTTCTCGACAAAGTATAAATTTGTGATGATTTTTGGAACTGAGCGTGCTACCCAATAAGCCCAAAACAATCTCTTGACTACCCCCAAATCACAGAAAAGTGTACCCATTATGCTCATCTTACCACCTAAAGTAGTCACTAACTCACTATATTTTCTAACATGGCCATGACATGAAGGAATAAAAATGTCATTTTTCGTAATGAATTTACACAAGAAAGGAGGAAATTCACAAAACAATCACTAATAACTCAATCAACATCACCCAAGGCATTGATTTTGGCTACTAACCAAGGAAACCAACCTAATGAAGTTCTAATTACAGTAGAGAAAGTCCACCACCAATAGATTGATTTAAGATTGCAATGGGTGGTTTTCTAGGAGCCTATATAGGGCAATTTGCTTGTTGTGAGTTGATTCACCTTTGATTGACTTGCCTTAATCTTTAAACCTGTAAATGCAAGAGGCAATACATTTGGGTGATGACAAAATTTTAAAGTGGAATAAAACCTTACCACGTTATTATTTTTAGTGGTTTGAATTCTTGAAAAATTCCTTTTGAAATCTAGTTTTAGCATCAAAAATCCAATTATACAAATAAATGATTTTCCTACTCAAGATTTTGTGCAATGGTGTCCATTTCAAATCAGCTTGATTTTCTAGTGTTGTTGGCTTGATTTTCTAGTGTTGATGTCTTTTAAAAATGAGCCTTGAATACACTAGATCTTGGAGGAAAAAATTACATTATAAATTTATTTTAAAAAGTTGTAGAGTAGTTTTTTAGAAGCCATAAATTGATTGAAGTTATGCATGTTATTGGCCCTTTAACCTCATTTTTTTTGTAACCTCAATTTCAAAGTTGACATGAAAAAAAAGGATTGAAAGACTTCAAATCACTTTTATAGTTTTTAAACCCTAAAATTTTATGATCAAACATTGTATTCTTTCAATCCATAAGTGACCTAGTTTTAGTTTTTTTTCAATGCAATCTTTAAGATGTCTAGTTTGAATTTGTATAATTATATTTAAAAAAATATTGATGGTAGGCCTACTTATAATCTTTTTATTCAATTTTGAATTAATTCCAATAAGTTTAGAAAAGGCCTTGGGCATTTAGGGGTTAAAGACCATTTCATGTTGGAGCTTGGTCAAACTTCATTAGATTTCTACAATATAACACACATTTCAAAATTTTGATACTACCTCTATTTTTGAAAGAGACCTGATTTTCTTGTAAAAGACAAAGAAAACATGGGTCTTTTTAAAAAACAAAGGGAGTAATTTTTACATGTGGTAATATATGACTAAAATTTAATCTCATTTTTTCATAATTAAAAAAACATCATATTGCATTTTTTATATTCTTAAAGAAATTTCTATGCAAAAATCATAGTAACTCTAAATTTTCTTACAATGGTATTGAAATGGTATAGAAAATTTTCTTAAGTAAAAATGGAAATAATAGTGACAAACATCATGGATTAATGGGTATGCACCTTGAGCTCACACCTAGAGAAATTCAATATAAAAAGTTCAAAAGTGATGTATTTTGAGATTTCAAAATGCTATCTTCAAAGTGTCACAAAAATCAAAATTTTAAGTGTATTGAAAAAATTCAAATGGAACAAAAAGTGGATTATGGGAGCTATATTTYCGTAGTTAATCTTAAGAACATTTAAAATAAAAAACTATGTAAAAATTCATGTTTCGACTTTCAAAATGCTCATGGGGCTTGCAATGTCTTTTAACCCCTAAGCACTCAAACGACCATTTTTTGGTCGCTACCCAACTTCGGGCAGAATTTTCGGGCAGAAAAAAACTTTTTTTTGAATTTTTTTTTTTTTTCCTTGAAAATATTGGGTTGCCTTTCAGTATTTATATTCAAAACTAAGATCACTACGGTCAAAAAAAATTATAAGAGAAATAGCACTATGTGTTTAAAATTTTCTAGTGTTGAAAAACTTACTATTTGAAGAACAAATTGAAATTTTTATGACCAGATCGTATGCATTTTTTTACAATTGAGTAGAAACCACTATTTTGACCAATCAAAAAAAAATTCAAGTGTTAAGGATAGAAATTGTATTTTTGGTGAATTTTTGAAGTTATATCTTCAAAATTCATTTGAAGAGAATCTGAAAATAATTTTATAATTTTGACCKTAHGGATATCTTCTACTTTTTGTGCTTCACATAAACTTCTTTGATGCAAACTTCAAAAAAGTTATAGAATGTATATTTTATAACACATTTGTGTTTTGTCCAAATCCCTTGGGCTTTTAGGGGTTAAGGGTTAACTCAATCAATGCAACCCAAATTGGCAAGACATTAAATCCGTTATACAAAGTGAGCCATAGAGGGTGAATTTTGTGTTTTGTAAAAGAGTCCCCTATTTTATGTTGTGTTCATTTTATGTTCTTCATCTCTCCAAGCTAATTTGGGGCCTTTGGTTCCAAATACAAAATTATTGTATTTTCCCCAACAAATAAATTCACCCTACGTGCCTCACTTTGTGGAAATTGACCCTCTTATTGCCCCGTTATTCACCCCTGGAGAATATGCTAGATTTTTATATCGGCTACGTATGATAAAATTTACAAATTTTGGATTTACACTTGCAATCTTAGGCCCCCCAATTAGCTTGGGGAGGTGAATAAATCCAAAATTGAAGCGGCACAAAAATAGGGAGCAATTTTTACATTTACCTTTCGAAGGGGCAATAAGGGGGTCATGACAATTCGTCATGCCACAGATTGGGGAACTGATTATTACAACTCGATTTACTGAACTTTTTATTTTATTTTCTTACTAACGGAAGTCACCTTTAAATCGATTAGACAATCATTAATATAAGTACTGTTAATAGGTCATGCAAAACATACGTGGCACTTTCTCAAGACGTGGAAACACATCACTTATCACTTACCCTACCGTATTAAAAAAATGTCACCTCCTTAACTTAATTACAGGCAAGACCAGCTGTTTGCAGCAGAAAATTGCTCCCTACCCCTAATTTCGGCCGGGGTGAACTGATCCCCTTGCTCGGCCACTTGGTGAAATCTTAAATTTTTTTATTTTCCACGCATGACAAAATTTGTAAACTTTGAATTCATATTTGCAATGAAAGGTCCCAAATTAACTAGGAGAGGTGTACAAGGTAAATTAATCCAACACAAAATAGGGGGATTTTTATTTTACTTGAACCCCAAGAATGACTTAGAGTGGCCAAGCGAGGGGGCAAGTTCACCCTAGCCCTAATTTCATACTCCCCAAGTTACACTAAATAATGAAATTAGGTTGTCCCTTGTGAGCCACCACACTGGCTCACAATTTAGAATTAGAGAATTTTAAGCAATTTAGGTGAAATTGTAAGTTAGAAATCATTAGTACCAAGAAGTAATACATAAACTTTGAATTAAAGACTTTTGTGATGGTTAGCAATGGAACCTCTTGGACAATTGCTTGAACTTTAAAAAAATTGAAATTATATGAAAATGATGAGGAAATCTTAGGAAAAAATTATGAATTTTAA